>CM060908.1:259425930-259708430 GCA_030737815.1 Allium fistulosum | reverse complement strand
TACGTAATTGGAAGTAACCAATTAGGTTTACGATGAAACCTAGAAATCAATCACTGATCCAATTTGAGTACCTCTATGGGATAGACCTCAACAGAAAATTGTTGAGTAACGGCAGCAAGTGATTGAGTTCAGTAGTTCCTCATAGAAAATTATTGACTCTAGAGATATGGTAATATGGAGAAGACAAAATTGTTTGAAGCACGCACAGAACCGGAAGCGCCCCTTGTTTCAAAGAGAGGAGGACGGGTTATTCACATTTAATTTGATGGTCAGAGGTGAATTGAAAGCTAAGCAGTGGTAATTATAAAGATCCCCCGGGGAAAAATAGAGATGTCTCCTACGTTACCCGTAATATGTGGAAGTATCGACGTAATTTCATAGTCATTCGGTCTGAATGCTACATGAAGAACATAAGCCAGATGATGGAACGGGGAGACCTAGGATGTAGAAGATCATACATGAGTGATTCGGCAGATTTGGATTCCTATATATCCACTCATGTGGTACTTCATTTATTTAGAATAATTAATTGGATAAATTAAATAAAATAATATGAAGATTAAAAGATTGAGCTTTGATTAACAAAGGGTAGCCATGCCATGATAGTGTGTTAATTAAAATAAAATAACATAAACAAAGATGTTAGGAAATAACACGGGCAATATGGGAAATAGCTGGAGCTTATACCATAAACCCTTAAGAGATAGAAACTCGTGTTCATTTCATTTTACTCAACCTAAAAACACTAAGGCCGGCCACCATTTTCACTCTCAAGAAGAAGATTAAAGCTAGGATTCAAGAGAAGGGAAGCAATCAACTAAACCAACATCAAATCTCACATCTATAATCTCAAAGCTAAGGTGAATAATTACTACATCCTAATTTATTTTAGTTTTCAGTTTTAAGAATAGACCCGAAATGATTTTGCAAGTATATGTCATGTTTTGATTATTAAAGTTATATACATATATGTTGTTGATGGATAATATATGTTCATGTTAGTTTTTATGATATGTTGACATGAAAACCCTATTAAATGACATTCAAATGCCTTGAAATTTAAATATAGGTCAGAAATGATATTTTAGAGATGGGTTTCGATTTTCATAATTTTTTGAATTAATATGGATTTTATATTAATTTTCTAGTGAAGGAAATTGTTTATTGGGTTATAAATTATTTTCAGCAAAAATAATAATTATTTGGAGTTAAAATTTTCATATGTTAGGCAACATATTAAAATAGATTTTCTGGGATTTTTCCAGATTTTTCCTAAGTTATTTGATGAATATATAAAATTATTTATGGTATGTGAATTAAATGTTTTATATATTTAATTAAGGAGAAGGGGCATTTTATAAAAGGAAATTATAATTTAGTTCTGAACATAGTGGCAGCATATTTCTGAAAAGAATTTGTTAACCAATGAAAATTTGACAAACAAAGGCATGTTAGTTGAAAAGTTATCTTTTTTAGGTTAAAAACAAAGAAAACGTACTTTTAGCATGTTTCAACCTTTACGGCAACAGACCTTCTGACCCAGACCTTCCGACAAGGTCGAGAGGTTTTAAACTTTCGACAAGGTCAAACCAATGCATATTGTATCAAGCTATTTGGTACGTAATGAATTGGACAAAGTCGAAGGGTTCTAAGTCGAAAGGTTGATGACCAAAGAGGTTGGGGTGTGTTGTTTTATAAACCAAAAGCTTTCACTTGCTTTGCTTTCGAATAAGAGCTTTAGACTTGGTTGTTTTCGACTAGGTCAAGGTATTTAAAAGAAAGGTTTTAAACCCTTCGATACAGTCGAATGGTTACTACCGCTTTGTTTGGTTTTGAACCTTTCGACAAAGACGAAAGGTATACTTGTTTTAAAACCAACCGCTTCTCCCAATGCTTTCAAAAGGAAGCTTTCGACTTAGGTGACTTACCCTTGTTTTATAAATTTAAGTATAATCCAAAGTTTTCGAAAGAGTTGTTTTAAAGGATATGTTTAAAGCTTTTGAAGCAGAGCTTTCGACCTAGTCGAAAGGTTGCTTCCGATGACTTCGAAAGGTTTTAAAAGAAGGTTTTTCATTTGTTTTGAATTGAAACCAGTAAGCCATTGAAAAGTTTAAGTAAATAATTTCAAAAGGTTTAAGTGAATGGTTTCGAAAGGTTGAAGATTGATTTCGAAAGGTTAAATTCAATGGTTTGATAGGTTTTAGTTGAACGATTTCGAAAGGTTTGATGATAAACCACGAAAGGTTTAAGTTCAATGATTTCGAAAGGTTTAAATGAGTGATTGCGAAAGGTTTAAAGGAATGACTTCGAGAGGTTCTGGTTGAATGACTTCGAAAGGTTTAAGTGAATGGTTACGAAAGGTTTAAACAGAAGGTTTTCTAAGGCCATGTTTTAAAGTGATTTTAAAGAAGGATGTCCAAAGTTTTATAGCTTTTGAAAGGTTTGCTTTTCAATGGGTTCGAAAGGTTTGGAGAATGGTTTTGAAAGGTTCGATGTATGATTTCGAAAGGTTTGAGGAATGATTTCGAAAGGTTTGATATTGGTTTTGAAAGAGATGATTTCAAAGGTTTAGAAAGATGTTCTTTCAAACGATTAAATGTTTTCATCAACTAAATTTTGAGTAAAGTATATATATATGACACGGTGGTATTATTTTGAGTAAAGTGTAAAGATTATATACTTTTCCTTGTTTAAGTTTGATTTAAAGGTTTTAAATCATTTTGAAAATGTTTCCAAGGAAAATTATGGGAAGGGATCCTTAAGTGAAAATGACTCAGATATTAGAATACCAAATGGGACTAGTATGGGGCCGCGCCCTATAGATTAGCTAATAGCCCCAGCTAATTGTTTGTCCAAAATTCCATCATGTAGGGCTTTGTCACAGGTAGACTAAAATTATAATTACACACCGAAAGGAATATATGTTTTTACATAGATAGGTTATTGGTGAGCCCGAAAAACCATTAGGATCGGGAAGACCTAGGAGATGATTAAGTTAGGGATAGATCGTCCAGAAGTGAAGTATTTAAAAAATATTTAAGGACCGACCGTCCAGATGGGAAATGTTTAGCAGATAGTTAAGGATAGATAATCTAGAAGAAGAATATCTAATAGGTGTTAGGTTAATTTTGATTGTATTGTCCGGTAGGCCCGAGTCAGCCAAAGGTTAAAAGTTATCCAAACAAAACTTGTGTGTTTGAACAGATAGTTCATTAGTACCTGATATTTATGTATGTTTACATAATGATTGCTTTATAGTATTTAACAATTGTGAATGCAGGAGCACAGTATATGGTTTTATGAAAGGTTTTGCAAAGATATGTTTTAAAAGGATGTAAGTGAGGGGAAACTCGTTCCGCTAAGCGGCATGGTCTCACTTAACATAATTATTCCAGGATGCATAATATTATTCACACCAGGCTTTATGTCTGACTCGAAGTTTATGTTTCCCCCTTAATCTCTCGGGTGCTCAAAATTAATTTGAGTAGGCTGAGGGATTAAGGTTTTTTCAGGTTTTAGTAGGATGACGAACGAGCTACCGGAGGCATGCAGGAGGCAAACAGATAGCTATTTAGGAGTTATAGTTCTTGTTATGTTTTGTTGGATTTTCCCCTGTGTTGTTTTGTATTAGGTCTATTATGACCATATGACTCTGATCAACCAAGGGGGTATCTTCATATACCGCTCTTGGCGTATTTTGTAATAATTATATTTGATATGTGCTTGAGAACGATTTGGGATTATGTGTTGTGAATGTGAAACGTTTGATTTTGAAATATAATGAAGTAAAAGTGGTTTTTGAAATCTTTGTTTTGTTCCATATTCAAGTGCTTTTGATACTATTGATACCATTAACACATAGCCGTATTTAGTCGCTGGAAGCTAATACTATAGATGACTGCAGCATCTGTAGCGCTTAGTTTGGGTCCTCTAGATAGGGGATGTTACAGGGTCATTCTATAGTTATCAGGTAACTGTCAGTACGCAACCCCTTGGTGCCCTCAGCAGTCATGAGTAATACACTGCGCAACATTTAGGGAGCGTTACATACTCTAGTCTCAACGGATGCATCGATATCCAGTCTCGACTCATCTTGACTAGGAATATTTAAAATGATGTGTTTATTATATTGTTGTACAATACTCATGATTACAACTATTTGTAATTACTATCACAAACACATTATTTATGGATTTTCTGTTAAATATATTTTAATTAAATATTTAATTATTTATAACACATTATAACAAATATATAATAGAAAGAAAAACACCTTTATATGAACAAGAATTGATTACAGAGTTAATTAATTTATAATAAATTATAGAATTTCCCCTAGGGCATATCCCTAACTTTTTCAGTCACCTCACTGGATGCGAAGAAGTTTTACAGCTTTATTCCTTAACTCTTTCATACCACGACCTACTACTCCCCTCGGTCATCTAACATACGCCAAATCTGCCTCTATAGATAGGTCCTCAGCTGCTCTCGATTCCACAATCAACTTTGGGTCGTGTACACATTTCCTTAAATGTGATATGTGAAAAACATTATGCACACCCACTAAACTACTTGGTAACTTGACTCGATAAGCGATTTTTCTAATCCTCTCGATCACTAGAAACGATCCTACATATCTATGTGCAAATTTCCCTGCTTTCCCAAAGCCCATAACTCCTCGCATCGGGTAAACCTTTTTAAACACATTATCACCTAATGCAATCTCAAGCTCTTTTCTCCTTTTGTCGGTCTAACTTTTCTACCTTGATTGCGCTACCTTTATTCTAGCACGAATCAGTTCTACCTTCTCAGTAGCTTCTCTTACCAAATTGGGTTTCAGAGCTTATCCCCCGTGTCTACTAAACAAATAAGTGACGTACACGGTCTACCATAAAGTACCTCAAACAGGGCCATCCCGATACTCGACTGGTAACTGTTATTATAGGCAAACTCTACCAAATGAAAATAATCTTTCTAAGATCCTCCAAGATATAAAACACATTCCATCAACAAACATTCAAGCATATGGTTCACCATTTCTATTTGGCCATCAGTTTGTGTGTGGTAAGCCATACTCATGCTCAATTCTATGCCCAATGCACTTTGCAAACTCTTCCAAATCTCACTAGTGAATAATAGGTCTCTATTGCTAACAACTCTGCTTGGAATCCCATGCAAGTCCATTGCATTCATCATGTATAGTCTTGCCAAACTAACAGCCATTCTTAACAACTTCATCGGGATAAATGCGCACTTTTAGTCAATCTATCGACGATCCCCCAAATGCTATCATTTCTCATCCTTGACCTAGGAAACCCATCAATAAAATCCATGGACATTGAATCCCACTTCCAAGTCGGTACTTCTAAAGGTTGAAGTAAACTAGTCGACTTTTGATACACCTCTTTTACCCATTGACATGTGAAGCGGATTTTCACACACTCACCGATGTCCCTATTATTCCCTTCCCAAAAGAATACTCTATTCATGTCACAAGACATCTTTGTTCCCCCAATGAATAGTAAATTTAAACAAATGGCCTTCTTCCAATACCTCCTTCTAAGGATTCCCACATTCAGAACGCACATTCTTTCTTTCTTCTTAAGTCATCCCTTTGAGTCTATCTCAAATCCCTTCAGATCCTTAACATACACCCCATCCCCAATCTCCTGATTCTCTCGGATAACAATGGGTCTTCTCTTTTCCTTGCAGAAATTCTGTCTACAAGGGTTGGATTTACTTTCAAATTTTTTACCATTCTCGGATCTCAACTTGATCCTGCATTTGTTCTATAATGCATCCATAAGACATCGATGTCTCTAACATCTATCATTCCTCAATCATGGTTAACACTCCATTCTAATGCTTCCTACTTAAAGCATATGAACCTTGTTCCCCTTTCCTGACATATACTGTATATCGAAGTCATATGCCATGAAGAAGTCTAGCCATCTCTGTTGCCTCATAATCAGCTCCTTCTAAGAGAATAAATAATTAAGGGACTTATGCTCCATATGCAACTCGAACACTCTACCAAAAGATAACATCTCCAAATTTTCAATATAAAAACTACCGCTGTCAATTCCAAGTTATGAGATGAATATCTAACTTCATGCAGTCTCAACTACTATGATGCACGAGCTATCACTCGCCCTTTTTGCATCAGCACTGCTCCCAGACCTGTTCCACAAGTATTGGTATACACTACCAAATCTTGATTCCCTTCAGGTATAATCAAGATAGGAGAATTTGTCAGTAACTTTTTCAAATCCTGAAACGACCCTTTATACCAATCAGTCCACACGAATTTTTCATTCTTTCTGGTCAACTTAGTCAAGAATGTTGTTATACGTGGGCATTCCTTAATGAATCTACGAAAATAGCCAGCGAAACCCAAGAAATTTTAGATCTCTATGACCATCTCTAGTCACTTCCAACAGTTAATGGTTTCTATCTATGATGGATCCACGATTAATCCATCATCTGGTACCACATGACCAAGAAACTTTACTTTTCGTTTCTAAAAGTTACGTTTAGCCACCTTCAATTTTTGTTGTCTTGACGTCTCTAACACCAATCTAAGATAGACTTCATGGTCTCTCTCATTCTCAGAATACACTAGAATTTCATCAATGATGACCTGCACAAATCTATCGAACTGATCATGAAAGATTCGTCATAAGATCTATGATGAACACAGGGGCGTTGGTCAGTCCAAACGACATCATTAACCACTCATATCTTATTTTGAAAGCGGTCAATGGAACACTATCTTTTTCTATCCTTAAACGATGGAATCATGTTGCCAAATCTAGCTACAAGAACACTCTAGCTCCACTCAACTGGTCATACAAGTCATGTATCCTAGGAAATGGATAATGATTCTTCACAGCGAGCTTATTCAACTTCTGGTAATCAATACACATCCCTAATGATCGATCTGACTTCTTTACAAGTATGGTGAATTACTCAACCTAATAAAAAAAATTATCTTCAAGTTCCTCTAGCTACTTCTTTAGTTCTTCCATCTCTTTGGACGATATTCTGTTAGGTAGTTTACTAACAAGTTGTACCCCCGGCGTCCAGTCTATATGGGACTTAATCGCTTTTCTTGGTGACAATCTCTTTACTAGCTCGAAAAAAACTGTAAAATCCTAAACTACCAATACTCTACTTATCTCATCCTTCTATCCCTCTATCGTACACAGTGTTGATCCTAACTCCTCGTCCATTACATTTAACGCCAACATGATCCTTTTCCCATCACTCCGATATCGTAAAGCGATGATTTTATTAGCATAAATGGTCCTTGCGTCATTACGCACTAACCAGTCCATATTCAAAATTATCCCGTACCCTACGAAGTCAAACACATATGGGTTGTAGAAAAATAAATGACCACACAAACCTAACACAAGGTCAGTGCACCTTAACCCGAGAGTGGCTTACCTACCGATCAGATTAACCACACATAAATAAGTAACTAGATATTTAGGGTCTAGCTCCAACCTATCCACTACACCTTTCAAAATGAAAGAATGGGTAGCCTCATGTCAAAGAACTCTAACTAAAGTTCTAGAGATTTAGATCATACCTCCTAGCACAACATTTCCTTCTTTTTCTTCAGTCGTTGGTCTAGTTGACTATCCCCCCAAATCAAAAACCTTTAGCTACTTTAACTTGGGACAGTCTTTCTTATTGTGCCTAGGATTGTCATAAATAAAGCACGCGACCTTTACTGCCAACCAGCTTCAGACACTTATTGGTATGGTGCCCTTTTTGCCCGCGGATATAGCAAATTACCTCAGCCACATCTCTCCACTCTCCATCACCTTGAGCTTTTGCTTTTAGTTGTTGGTCCTTTTTTCCTTTCTGATAAAGAGTAAACCTATTTTTCTTATCAGTATAATCCTTCTTCCCTGCACTTTGCCTTTTGGTGTACATCAGCTCATACTTTCTCGCCATGTCTACCATTTCGTTGAATGGGAGTTCTAGATAAGCCATTGTCCTATTGCTTTATCCCTGCCTTAATTTGAGAATAAACTTCTCCACCTTCTTCCTCAGGGTCCTAATCAAATCGGCTCCATACTTGGACAAAGCATTGAACTTCTCCACATACTCTGATGTCGTCAAACTCCCTTGTTGTAACTCTACAAACTCTCAGAACATTACTAACAACTCTGACCCAGGAATATACTATTCTCCAAACATCACTATGAACCTCTCCCAAGCAATCTCCTATTCAGGAA
The DNA here is from genome assembly GCA_030737815.1 of Allium fistulosum. Classification (NCBI taxonomy): domain Eukaryota; kingdom Viridiplantae; phylum Streptophyta; class Magnoliopsida; order Asparagales; family Amaryllidaceae; genus Allium; species Allium fistulosum. The sequence continues at coordinate 259,700,181 of CM060908.1, read as the reverse complement.
ACTCTACTCTCACTATTCTGCATCGAACACCTGCCAGTCCCTTGAACTATCTAGATACAAGCTTCATTTTCTAAGCATCTGTTAGCCCCAAGTCCATACAAATCCTCTTATACATTACTAACCAATCACCAGCCTCCAACGCATGTTTTATCCCATCGAACATTTTTCTTCCCAGACTTTGGAAATCCTTATTAATCTTAGACAAATCTTCCCACATTGGCTGACTAGGCTACTAGGTACATTCTGGTCCTGCGATGGAATTTGCAAATGAACTAAGTCTGCTAAAAATTACTAAAAGAGGGCATTCATAGCCAGGTCTCCTATAGTTAGGGAAAGCATTCAAGTACCGGATTCAACATGAACTTCCAGGGCCGCCTCCTTCCTTGGCCGTTAGTCTGAGTACTAGTAGTTCCCTAACTAGCATTAGTCCTTCCTCCTCCTAAAGTCAAATATTTTGTAGATTAATTTTGGCTTTCTGCATAAGCAAGCGTTCGTAAGAAATGGAAGTAAAAAGAGTAAGGTCAATAGTAGAGGGATAAATATATCCACACACACACAGATATATATATATATATATCAAAGTACAAGTACATTATTTATACAGTGTATACCCTTCCTAGGATGTTTATGATCTACTATCTAGTTTCTACCTAGATTTCTACTTAGCACTATTTTACTTAAATGTCCCCTAACATATGCTTTAATACCAATTTGTATAAACACCCACTTCGAGACCCAAAAACGAACGTCGATGATGTTGCAGTTATTACCAAAATTATTTTCAAGCGACTAAGTGAGATCAATCGGTGTATTTTTCCTACAACATTAATTAAACATGTCGGCTAACTAAATTCATTACATCAAAACATTTTACATAAGTCATGGTCATCATAAACTCATAACATTTTCATGTAAGGGTAAATATAATATAATATAAATATAGTGTCATGCCCGACATATGAAAATGTCGATGCGAGCACTTAACGAGTTATAAATTTTTGGTTTTACACAACAAAATTCTAAATAATTTTTTTGCAAAAGAAGACTCCTGCTTCGCCTTCAGAATCTTGATTCGTCTTTTCCAAAAGCAACCTGTCTACACCATGAAATCAGCCTACTCGAATGAGTACTTACGAGTTTATGGGAATAATAAAAATATGGGTCATATGTAAAGCCTGGTATGAGTAATACTTTATGTTAAGTAAACAATCATATAGTGAGACCACGTCGCTAAAGCATGGAACGAGTTTTCCACTCACTATTCCAATCATCATCAACTACATAACCCTATGCAAATTCATCAGATCATCAATTTCATGTAAGTGTGGGATATTCCGTCACAACCTATTCCGACCAATTTTTATAGTCGGTTCATTCTAAATTGCCACTCAGCCCTTTCTCTTTCCAGTTCAATAACGGTGCTTTACACATAAGGTTATCATTTAGGCGTTTTATCGTACTTTCTCTCTGTCCTATCGTGAACTTATAATTAAGTCACTACCAAAGCCTTGCACCATCAACCATCAAATATAATGTCATGTTTAGACAAGCGGTTATCATGTAGGCCTTACACCTCCAATCATCGAATACAATGTTGTGTTTATACAAACAGTTGCCACACATGCCTTACACCTCCAAACATTGAGTATAATGTCGTGTTTAGACAAATGGTCGCCACGCATGCCTTACACCCCCAATCATTGAATATAATGTCATGTTTAGACAAACGGTTGCCACCTAGGCCTTACACCACCAACGCTACCAAATATAAAGTCATGTTAGACATTTGATTGCTACTAAGGTCCTCCATCGAAATTACTGAATATAATGTCATGTTAAACATATTGTTGCCTCTAAGGGCTTACACCTACCTTTTTATTACCTTTAATGATTCAACTTTTCATCTCATAGCCTTTTTGAGCTTAGTCCAAATTTTTCATCTTTAAATAAGTCGTTTCATTTGAACTTATTCTATAATCATTTCATCTATATGAAATCCTTAACAATTACTTTAGAAGATGTCTTCCAAAGTACAACAAAAAGTACATTCAATTACATAGAGTTCCTTAGCATTATTAGCTATCGCACATTAATGTTCCATGGCTATCGCATATTAACGTTTCGCTGCTACTACATGCCATCACCTATCACATACCAAGAGCTATCTGTTGAATATGCGAGTATATGATTTTTCTTTGATGATAATAAACATATATATATATATATTCATTTAAATACATTTGATAATGTACTATTTTATTTTTCACATAATTAAATAAATATTTGCTAAATAAAATAAATAAACACAGAATTTAAATTCAAATAAATATTTTATTCAAACAAATATTTATTACAATTTTAAATAGTACAAATTTGAGCTCTTGCTATATATATACAATTTCAATTACAATATAATTTTGATTACATCACAAATTTTCATTTACAAATGTCCTCACTACATATCGCTCATTCACTCGTATTAAATCTTCAACTCCATTCCAAATTGAATCCAGCATCTGAGTTATCTGCAAAAATATACACTGACGTGGTAAAATTGAAAACGAAATATTTTTGCAGTGTAAAATAAAATGTATTTTGAAAATATTATTTGCCTCGGTTATTTGGGTTGTTCGTCATCATTTAATTTTGAATTCATCATACACAAACAGCTTGTGACATGCACAGTGTATCACTGTACATGCCACAAGGTCGTGCACACCGATATACACTTGATAAATCTACAGGGATAGGTGAGCACAAGGTCAAACCCAAATCAAAAGCCGGGTTCAACTCAAGTGAAATAAATAAAGTCACGACACGAACACAAGGTCAAACCCGAGCTGCAAGCTGGATTCAACACAGGTGCAATCAAAACGATGGGTCAAGATAAATACAACACAACCTCGACCAAAAAATTCGAATATACACTTGAACCCAGAATGGCCAGATTCAAACAACAAAGTGCACAAGACATGCATACAACTCAACACACCAATGCAATCAATCTGAAGTCAACAAAGCAGTATGGAAGTAGAGACTACAAGTGCAACGCAATAATAGAGCAAACACAATGAAACCCAAATGTACATGAATCTCCAAGCATTGTAGACTACACAGCCAACATGCATCATATACATGTCGACCAGGCTACACAATGAGCACAACCAATGAAAATACAGCAGTATGATGAAGCAACTCGACTACAACAACTTTACCAAACTCAAGTGAATATGCAACATGCACATAAGAAGTGGAGCACTACAAATACAAGCACGACATGTACAGAGTCAATGCAACAGTGGACAGTACAAGCTCAACTACAACCATACATATATAGAGAGCTGACATGACACAATGAATACATGAACATGTACACAATGACAACCAGACAAACAAGTACATGTATACAAGAGAAAATGACCAGACTGCAACACTACAGATGCAAGCAAGATTAGATGTATACATGTTCATATGCAACCAGAATACATGCGTGAACATATAAGTGAAGTGGAACACATGCCAGTGAAACATCATACACATTGAAATCAGAACTCAATGCATATATGTATACACATGAATCAAATGGTCGAGACCAGATACAAGAGAGAAGGTGGCAAAAATTGGAACAGTGACATTATATACAAGTGAATATATCAGTCGGTAATAATCACCAGCATTTTAACAAAATCAATGTGGCCGAAGTCATCAAAAGTCACAAAGGCCAAAATCAAAACTATGGGCAGTTTCAAACAATGACAGAGGAGAATTCAAACTAGCAGTGGTGGTGACAGAGTATCAAGTCAACACAAATTCAAATATTATCACAGTATTAGTTTACCGAAGTCAGGTGATGTCAAAAACCAAGTCAAAGCAGAAAACAAAATATATTATCACCATAACCGACGTAAACAAGCAGGCAAGTTCATACAAAGCCAGATGCTAACATGAATAAACAATGTCAAGTTTAAATGCCGAAAGCAAATATTTTCACAAAATCAACTACGAACAAATGCCGAAGTCATCAGAATTCACGGAACCAAAAATGCCAACAAAATCAATTCAACACCGTGGTGGCCAAGGAAGTCGAAACCAAAGCCGTGACAAGCAAGTAAACAAAAGATACGAATTGAACAAGTCAAGTTTAATCACCAACATACAATCAAAATCATACGGCCAAGCAAATTATTAGAACGAACGAGAATATAGGAATTCAATTCCTATTTAAACCCAATCATCATCGGCCTAAAAGATCATTCGAGTTCGAGCAAAACATATACCAAAAATCAAATCAACAACTCGAATCAGACCGAGTTCAAGCAAGCAAATCAGAAAAAGAAAAAGGCATAAATTACATACCGAAGTCAAGATTGAACTCGATCGAGAAGCAGCCGAGTGCAACTCAAGGAGACGGTCGATCGACAGAGCTAGCAACGCATAATAACCTATTCGATCAATCAACAAAATTCGGCGGCTTCAAAGATTTCGCAAAGCCCTAATTTCATCAGAAAGAAACGAATAAGCAACAGACGTTAGACATTTTTAATTCAAAGAATTAAAGGCTGAAGAAATATAACAAGGAGTCGGGCCAAGGAATAAAAGATAATTAGCACTTGTTTTGGGCCGACTTATACATTGGGCTTTAATATCTAAAATTGGGGTTTTGTTTTTAAATTATTTTTAAATTATTTTTAAATTGCTTTTTAACTTTGTAATTTCGTTTAAACGGTTGTAATTTCTACTCTTGTGACTAGGGGACAAACTACGTGGCGTAGTTTGAGAATTCGCAACTCAGTGGCTGAGTTGTGGCAGGGTTTTGAGCGTAGAGTTAGGTTAGTCGATAGAGGGTGTCATGAGTTTACGTGTGTAAGTGTCTGACTACTTAATTTATAGTAGAAACCTTGGGGGCAGCACGTAGGTAGGGTTTTGCCGAAGCTAGGTAATTCTATGTGTGCTATTTCTACATTTTCTATTATTCTGCTATTATCTGTGCTGCTATTACACGACTATTATCTGTGCTGAAATTATTTTATATACTTCCGCAATAAGCTTTTTATAATTGATAGTATCACCCTATTCACCCCCCCTCTAGGGTGAAATCGATCCTACACTATCAAATGCCTAGGAGCTATTGCATGCTTAAACCTATCGCATGTCAAAATCTATCGCGTCAAGGAGCTATCACATGCTTATTCCTAACGTATGCCATAAGCTATCGAGCTTCAAAGAGCTATCGAGTGTTAAGGTTTATACAAGCCATCGCATGCTATCGTTTTTAGAGCTATCACATGTAGATTTTAGAGCTATCAAGGGCTTATATTTTAAGGCTATCGAAGGGCAAATCTTTCCAAAGCTTTCGCATGTTAACGCTTTTAGGGCCATCGAGTGCTATGGCTTATATAGCTATCGCATGCTAACATTTTTTAGGCTATCGAATGTTATAGCTTATATAGGTAGCGCAAATTAACAATTTAAGACTATTGAGTGTTAAGCATTTTAAGGCTATCACATGCTAGAATGGTTGTCTTGCAATTAAAGTGAAAACTGTTTTCTTGCCATTAAAAGTAATCACTTTACATCAAACCCTGTTATGTGTCAGATTCTTACAGGCCGACCTTAGCTTATGCAGTTTTCATTTCAAGGATTACTAATTAACTTCTTAATTAATTTTCTAATTACCTATGGTAATTAGCTCTTTCCTTTGCAAAATAATTCATATAAATTTGAAAATAAATGGACAAAAATTCCAAAAATTCACCAAAAATGCTTTAGCTTAGAATAATATTTCTAATATTTTAGCTAATTAATTGCTTAAAATTAAGCAATTTTCCACTTAGAAAATTCATATAAATTCCAAATAATTTTAGAAAATTATGAAATTAAAATCACACCTCCATATTATTATTCGACACATCATATAAAAATTTCAAGTGATTTAGAGAAGGTTTGTTCACATTTTCCTTAAGTACATCAAAACCAATCTTCTTTAAATTCCTAAATATGAACAAATATTATATATCTTAATACACTTGTTCATTATCATTCAAAGCATCTGTAACATCCCTTACTTGGAGGTCCAAAACTAACGACTATGGATGTTGTAGTCATCCATAGTTATTAATCATCGGCGACCAAATACGGTAATGTTAGATACATTGATACATAGAAACACATGAATATGGAAAACAATTTAAAGCATCAAATAAGTTACACATTCCATTTCAAAACATTTCAAATTCATTACATAATCGCACAATCGTTGACCACGTTCAGAGAAAATATAATTATTACAACATACGCCAAGAGCAACATATGAAGATGCCCCCTTGGATGATCAGAGTATATATAGGCATTTTAACAACTTTACCTATACAAAACAACACAGCGAAATCGAAATAAAAGAGAACTCTAAGTAGTTATCATGCCACCTGCACGTCTCCGAAAGCTTTATTCGTCTAAAGAGGTACCTGAAAACCTCAACTCTCAAACTACTCAAAATCAGTTGAGTACCCGAGAGTTTAAAAGGAAAAACATAAACTTCGAGTCAGACATAAAGCCTGGTATGAATAATAATCTACCATCTCAAACTATTCAGATATCTAGTGAGACCGCGCCGCTTAGCAGAACGGGTTTTCCCCTCACTAGTATCTTAAAACCTTTATGAAACCATTTACGTCCTCCTACATCCACAATGGTTAAAATATTTCAAAATAATATGATGATATACAAATAAGTAAATCAATTCTTGCTTACCCATCCCCATTCATTCTGACTAACTGTCTCATGTATAGTTTCTAGAGTCACTATTAACCTATTAGTTTTCATGGGATTACTAATAACCCGTTTAATGTTTAAGGACTCTCTGTCTAATTACATAGTTTTCATGGGATCACTAAGAACCCATTGGCCCCTGCCAATATCTTTACTATTTCATGGGTTCCCTCTGAACCTATTGTTAACTCCAATATCATTTCTCTTATCCTAGTTTTCATGGGTTGACTAGGAACCTACTGACTTCTGTCAATATCTTTATCCGGATATAGTTTTCATGGGCTAACTACAAACCTATTAGCCACTGGTAATATCAAACCATATTTTTCATGGGATAGCTATGAACATGTCTTTTGACATCTTCATTTAAACATAATTTTCATGGGCTTACTATGAACCTATTGGCCCCTGCCAATATCTTTTCCTATACACAGTTTTCATGGGCTTACTGTGAACCTATTAGCCCCTGCCAATATCTTTAATTAGTTTAATTTATATTCACTCCTGGGTCAACCTTGCTGTTTATTCTGCCCTTCCCAAAATTACCGTTATGGGTTCATTACAATGTGAATATATGTGTGTATATATATTTGAAGAAGCATACATTATAACATAATAATACTACTTATGTGGGTTTAATATCCTTGAATTTATTTTATATAAAACTTGGTTAATCCCTTTAACCATTTAATCAAGAAAATGTTCTTCAAAACTCCATTTCAAAACACTTGATTTATGCCATGGTTTTCTTTTAAAATGAGATTGGGTTATTTGTTTTGAAATACTAAGGCTTTCGAAACCTTCAAAACTTTGCTTCCGGCCTCACCGGATAACCTCCATCGATAGCATAAAAATCTCTTTCTAAAACATTAGGCCCCTGCCTTTCGAAACACTTTAAAGCTATTCTTTCAAAACCTTTCGAATGTAATAAAGTATTACTTATTAACTCTTAGAAGCATAGCTTCGAAACCATTGAAAGTACCCCTTTCGAAACCTTTGGAAGTATCCCTTCCGAAATCATTGGGTTTATATTTAAAACTATCATTTGGGTCAAAGTGAATATAAATGAAAGTATCTTTTTCGAAACCATTCTTTATCATATAAAAGTATTGGGGAAAACTTAATGGCATCAACATCATCCTTTCGAAAGCTTCAAATTATTTAAGCAAAACACTGAAGGATAGCATCGAAACCCCTTTTCGAAGCCATTGCCTTCGAAACCCTTGGACCCTTTCGAAAGCATTTAGGAAGTGGCTTAGCATAAGTTTAAAACAAAGGCACCCTTCGAAAGCATTGATGACTTCAATACCCTCAGAAGGTACACTAACGGCAGCATGGTTTCGACCAGGTTGGAACCATCATTTTCGAGAGCCATATTTTAAAATAAAGGAACACATTTGAAAGTTCATACTTTAAAACATAGTTTGGAAACCCCTTTCGAAAGCTATTTAGAAAACTCCTTTCGAAAACATATGTTTCGGTTATGACAAAAGCTTTAGTAAAACAAAGACAGGCACATAACTTTTTAAAACAAACAAAGGTATCGACCTCATCGGAAGTAATGCTTTCGACACCATGTCTTTCGCCTTTCTCCAATCCACTCGTACTAATATCATTGATACCATGTGTATTAGTTTCGGCCTAGGTGGATTTCGACTAAGTTGAAGCGAAAGCATTAGAGTCGAAAGGCACTTCTAATAGAGGCGGAACCTACTTCTCTGAGTAAAAGCTGATTAATGCCAATTAAAGCAAATTCTATCTAACTAACCTGCCCACGTGTATACATGTGATTGGTTGCCTCGGCTTTTCAAATTCTTTACCAAAATAACTGTCGCTTAATTTCATATCTCAATCAAGATTAATTTAACAAATAAGCCCTTCCATTAAGAAAAACCAATATTGCAAATAAGTCCTTCTTTTAAAATAATTTAATTTCCATAGGAAATCACTTAAGAAAAATCCCCAAAAATTAACGAAATTCACTTTCATCATGTTATCTAATATATCAAAATTTCAGACCCAAATTTTCAATATAATTTCTAAAATAAATTTCTAAACCCAACTAATCATATTTTCCTTTGAAAATTCATAATAATCTTTCCATAGCTTTGAAAATTATCAAAATTAAAACCTAACTCCAAAATCTTGTTTTACATAATATAAATTTTTTCCATGGCATTTGAAGATCATTTACCATCGATTTTGCCCTAAAACCGTATAAATCCCCATTTAAACAATATTGTTTAAATCAAACAAATTATAATTCAAGCATATCATCATCCAAAACATCATAGAAACGAATTTAATCTTAAATCCGAAAACATATATTCATAAAACTGGTATAAATTATTATTCACCTTGATTAAGATAAGGAGATTGGATTGAGATTGAGATTTATTCCCCTTGCTTAATACTTTAGCTTGATTTGAATTTTTTTCTTCTTTTCTTCCTTAACAATGGTTGGCTCCTCTTTTAAGTTTGCATTTTACATTTTTGAGAAAATGAAAAATAGACGTGAATGGATGGCAAGCCGTGGATATATATATGGGTTATGTAATTAAGGTGCAACTAATACCAAGTATACCCTTGAGTAAACTAATTAGCTTATATGCCATTCTTAAGCCCATTTAATTAATTAAGCACGGCTTAATTTATTTTCATATCTCAATCCCCTTACCACATAACATTCTATTTAATTTATCCAATTAAATCTCCTGAATAATGTTATTAAAAGTTAGGGGTGTTACAGGCTCCCCTCTTTAAAGAATTTCTTCCTCAAAATTCAGTAAGGACTAAATACTAAACATAGCAATCATCTGTAACGACTCTTAACAACCATACTAGTCTACCTAACTAACAATTATCTATATAAATCTAATATAAACATACCCTCAAAGCCGATCAGGATAAGTATCTCGAATATTGTCCTCTGTCTCCCAAGTACAGTCCTTCTCGTTGTCGCTCCACAGAACTTTCACCAACTTGACTGTCTTATTCCTCAATCTTTTCTCATCTCTTGCTACAACCCAAACTGGTTGTTTAACAAAAGTCAAATTGGGCTATACTACCAAATTTTCCAACCTTGTTGGAGAAATAGTAGTCTCTAGATCATGCACATACTTGTGAAGATGAGACACATGAAATACATTATGGACACCTGCCATACTGCTCGGTAACTCTACTCTATATGCGATCCAGTGTTTTAAATCTCGGATTTTGGCCAATATCTCGGGAAAATATCTCGGCTATCTCGGGCGATATTTAAAACACTTATAACTAAATAGGCTGCCAAATCTCGGATTTTGGCTGATATCTCGGATTTTTCATCTCGGCCATCTCGGGGAGATTTAAAAGCCTGATGCGATCTTTCCAATCCTCTTTATAATCTAGAATGGATAAATATATCTGGATGCCGGTTTCCCTGACTTTCCAAATCGTACCACACCCCTCATCTGTGATACCTTAATGAAAACACTGTCTCCAACTTAGAACTCTATGTCTTTACGCCTCTTATTTCGTAACTTTTCTGTCTGGATTGAGCTTCCTTCATCCTTTCTCGGATCAACTCAATCTTCTCTGACACTTCCCTAACCAAATATGGACCTAAGATATTCTGTCTCCAGTCTCTAACCAACATGTTGGTGATTTGCATGGCCTTCCATACAAAGCTTCAAAAGGCGTCATTCCAATATCGTATACCTATTATTATAGGAAAACTTAACCAAATGTAGGTGATCTTCCCAAGATCCACCAAAGTCTAATACGCAAGCTCTCAACAAATCCTCGAGTACCTTATTAACTCTCTCTGTTTACCCATCCGTCTGAGGGTGATATGCAATACCCATCTTGAGCTTAGTGCCTAACACATCCTGTAGACTCTTTCAGAATTCGCTAGTGAATAAAGCATCTCTATCACTGACTATGCTACTAGGAACTCCATGTAGTCTAACTGTGTCCTTCATTAACAACTTCGCCAAAACATGTGTTGTCCTGGTTGACTTGACTAGAATGAAATAGGCACTCTTGGTCAACCTGTCCACTATGACCCATATACTTTCATTTCCCCTATTTTAACTTGGCAACCCGTCTATAAAATTCATGGATATCAAATCCCATTTTCAAACTAGAATCTCCAAAGGTTGAAGCAACCCGCTCAGCTTCTGATGTTCGGCTTTCACTCGTTGATAATTTGTACACTGCCTAACCCACAAGCCAACAACCCCCTTCATACCTTCCCAATTGAAGCTTCTCTTCATATATTGATACATCTTGGTCCCTCCAGGATGAGTCGTAAACTTGGATCGATGACATTCTCCAAGAACTTCTTTTCTCAAGTTCTCAACATTTGGAACACACAACCGTCTCTTCTTTCTCAACCATCCCCTCTGGTCAAGAATAAAATCTATCATCATTTTCAGTTCCAATCTCAAGCCTTCTGATCTTCTCGGCCAATAATGGATCCTCCTTCTGCTTAGAAGCAATTCTCTCGATCAACACTGGTCGAACTTCTAAATAGGACAACATGTCAGTACTCTAACTAGAACTAGTAGTCGATCATAACTGCACACAACAGGTAGTCAAAGCTTCTAAATCCTTTCATTTTGCCAACATAGCTAACACCACATTCTGATGTCTTATGCTAAGAGCATCTGCTATTTTATTACCTTTCCCTAGTGTATACTCTATACCAAAATCATAAGCAGCCAAAAACTCTAGTCACCTCTGGTGTCTCATATTCAACTCCTTCTAAGAGAATAATTACTTTAAAGACTTATGATCTGTGTATAGCTTAAGTCTCTCCCCTAAGAGATAATGTCTCCAAATCTTCAAGGCGAAGTTACCGCAGCCAACTCCAAATCATGAGTATGATATCTCACTTCATGTGGTCTAAGTTGTCATGAAGCGTAGGCAATCACTTTACCCTTCTACATCAACACTGCTCCCAATCCAGTTCCACAGGCATCGGTATATAACACCAACCCTTGGTTTCTGTCTGGAACTACTAACACAGGTGCATTGATCAACAAATGCTTTAACTTAAGGAATGCTTCCTCACATTTGTTGGACCAAATAAACTTCACCTCCTTTCTGGTTAGCTTAGTTAAAGGCGCTACTATCCGCGAGAAATCCTTGAAGAATCTTCGGTAATAGCCAGCAAGTTCAAGAAAACTTCTAATCTCGGTCACCTTCGCTTGTCTCTTCCAATTATTAACAACTTCGATCTTATCTGGATCGACTGACAGCCCCTTCTCTGAAACCACGTGACCAAGAAACTTAACCTCTTTCTTCCAAAAATGACACTTGGAGAACTTCGCCTTTAGCTGATGCTGCCTCTGCATCTCAAGCACAACTCTATGATGATCCTCGTGCTCTTTTTCATCCTTAGAGTATACCAAAATGTCATCTATAAACACCAACATGAATCTGTCCAAATACTCTCGGAAGATTCGGTATATCAAATCTACAAAGAAAGCAGGAGCATTCGTTAACCCGAATGGCATTACTAACCACTCGTATGAACCATACCTAGTTTGAAATGCTGTCCTCTGCTAGTCTTAACTGATGGAAACCTGTCGCCAAATCCAACTAGGAAAATATTCTGGCTCTACACAACTGATCAAATAGATAATCAATTCTTGGCAAAGGATACTTATCCTTTATCGTCCTCTCATTCAACTTATGATAGTCGATACACATCCTCAACGACCCATCTGGTTTCTTCATGAACACCGCGGCTGCTCCCCAAGACGAACTGCTTGGTCTAATAAAATTCCTTCCTTCTAGATCCACTAGCTACACCTTCAATTCCTTCATCCCGGTCGGTGTCATCCTGCTAGGTGGTCTACTACAGGTTCAGCTCCTGGCACAAGATCTATCCAAAACTCAATAGCTCGTTCTGATGGTAGTCCTGTGACCAGCTCAAAGGCATCTGCAAATTCTCTTGCTACTCAAAGCTGACTTAACTCTACTCCCACTTCCATTGCACTTAACAAAGCATAACTACTCCGGTCAAAATTCTCCACTGAATATGATTTGGTTATGACTATCTGGGTGTCTCAGCGATATCTCCTTATCTTGGCAAAATATCCTAGCCTCATACTTGCTCAACCAATCCATACCCAAAATGATTCTAAAATCTACGAAATCGAAAACATACAGACTGCATGCAAACTTATGGCCTAACAAATCAAGTTCTATCTGGTCACATCTCATTCCTAGAGTTGCATACCCTCCTAATGGATTCACAACCCTCAAGGAAGTAACAAGATATGTGGGTTCTAAGCATAACCTAACAACCAAACAATGGGATATAAATGAATGTGATGCACCGGTATCAAAAAGTACCATAACTGGTATACTCTGAATCAAAAACGTACCTTTCATCACAATCTTTCCTATTTCAGCTGCAGTTGGCTTAGCAGATGATGGTCCAACAGCAAAAACCTTTCCCTTGTCCGCCCTGACTGGCTACGGACAGTGGTTCTTATAATGCCCAACTTGATCACAGTTAAAGAACTTCACATTCTTCTTATCTACAGCCTTCTTCCCCTTGCCTGACCCACACTCATTTGCATAATGACCCTTCTTGTCACACTTGTAGCAAACTAAACCAGCCTTTGCCTTCTTGGTAGCATCTCCTTTCTGGGCTCCCTTCTTCTTAAAGAATTTCCTCTTCATTCCCTGAGAACCCTAGGTTTCCACTGGCTTCTCTCTAGCACAAACAACAAGCATTTCTTCATGGCGAATTGCCATCTCCACAACCACATTACAAAGATCACGGATATGTGTCAGGGTCGCCCTAGCAAGCTCGGGATTAATCCCCGAGTGAACCTCTCATTCCTTCTAATGTCAGTGTCTATAGTAGCATATCCATATTGAGACAGCTCATCAAACTTAGTAGCATACTCGATTACTGACATCTCTCCCTGAACTAGATCCATAAACTTCCTCATCAATGCCGACTTAGCAACTTTAGATAAAAACCTCTATTCAAATCTCCTTCTGTACTCAGCCCATGTCAGCTCCTCCTCCGAAACCCCGGAAGTAACATTGTTCCACCAATGAAGCGCTGACCCTTGCAACTGCCTAGAGGCTAACCTTCTCTTTTGCTCATCATCTAAACCAAGATCAGCAAATACGCTCATAATGCAACAGCCAATTCTCAACTTCTATGGCATCCTCTATTTCCATAAACGGTTTCCCACCAAGACTTGTGTAATCTCTGCTCGGCTTAGCATAGTTATTTCCAACTGGAGCCACACGATTAGCTCCTCCAACATTTCCCGCAACTCCAGCAGCAGCTCCTACTTGCATCATATTGATGAAAAACTGATACATCGCCCTCATATCTACTTGTGGATTTCCAACACCCACATTGGCATCAGTATTTTGGTTAGCATTAGCCTATCGACTTGGTTCCTCCTGGTATTAGGTCGAACATTTCTGTTAGTTGTGGTGCTTCCTCTACCGAGATTTCTTCTTCCATTTCCTGCTTCCATATCCTCTTTCTCGAAAATCTTCATACGAGCCTTAGTAAGATACAGAAGAACGGTCTAAGAGAAAGGGGATTACGTACTTATATATATATATATATCAATATATTAAATACAAGTATGTTTCTATAGCGTTAACCCAAACCCTGATCTTATTTTCTGATTCATTGGATTAAGTTTTGAAATACCTTTTAGGTTTAATTTCTTTTAAGTTTTCATAAACCTATGCTCCGATACCAACTTGTAACTTCCCCTACTTGGAGACCCAAAACTAACGGTTACAGATGTTGCAGTCATCCATATTATTAATCATCGGTGACCAAATACGGTAATGTTAGATACATTGATACACAGAAACACATGAATGTGGAAAAAAAATTAAAGCATCAAACAAGTTCCACATTCCATTTCAAAACATTTCAGATTCATTACATGATCCCACAATCGTTGACCACATTTAGAGAAAATATATTTATTACAACATACGCCAAGAGCAACATATGAAGATGCCCCTTTGGATGATCAAAGTATATATAGGCAATTTAACAACTTTGCCTTTACAAAACAACACAGCGGAATCAAAATAAAAGAGAACTCTAAGTTGCTATCATGCCTCCTGCACGTCTCCGGAAGCTTTATTCGTCTAAAGAGGTACCTGAAAACCTCAACTCTCAAACTACTCAGAATCAATTGAGTACCCGAGAGTTTAAGAGAAAAAACATAAACTTCAAGTCAGACATAAAGCCTAGTATGAATAATAATCTACCATCTCAAACCATCTAGATATCTAGTGAGACCATGTCGCTTAGCAGAATGAGTTTTCCCCTCACTAGTATCTTAAAACCTTTATAAAACCATTTACCATGCTTCTTCATCCATAATGGTTAAAATATTTCAAAATAATATGATGATATGCAAACATGTAAATCAATTCTGGATTACCCATCCCCATCTATTCTGCCTAACTGTCTCATGTATAGTTTCTAGGGTCACTATTAATCTATTAGTTTTCATGGGCTTACTAATAACCTGTTTAATGTTTAAGGACTCCCTGTCCAATTACATAGTTTTCATAGGATCACTAAGAACCTATTGGCCCCTGCCAATATCTTTACTGTTTCATGGGTTCCCTCTGAACCTATTGGTAACTCCAATATCTTTTCTCTTATCCTAGTTTTCATGGGCTGACTAGGAACCTATTGACTTCTGTCAATATCTTTATCTGGATATAGTTTTCATGGGCTAACTACAAACCTATTGGCTCCTGCCAATATCAAATCATAGTTTTTATGGGCTAACTATGAACTTGTCTTCCTGACATCTTCATTTAAACATAGTTTCATGGGCTTACTATGAACCTATTGGCCCCTGCCAATATCTTTTCTTATACACGGTTTTCATGGGCTCACTGTGAACCTATTGGCCCCTGCCAATATCTTTAATTAGTTTAATTTATTCACTACTGGGTCAACCTAGCTGGTTATTCTGCCCTTCCCCAAATTACTATTATGGGTTCATTACAATGTGAATATATATATATATGAAGAAGCAAACATAATAACATAACAATACCAATCTAGTGGGTTTAATATCCTTGAATTCATTTTATATAAAACTTGGTTAATCCCTTTAACCCTTTAATCAATTCTTCAAAACTCTATTTCAAAACACTTTATTTATGCTATGGTTTTCTTTTAAAATGAGATTGGGTCATTTATTTTGAAAAACTAAGGCTTTCGAAACCTTCAAAACTTTGCTTTTGGCCTCACAGGATAACCTCCTTCGAAAGCATACAAATTTCTTTCCAAAACCTTAGGCCCCTGCCTTTCGAAATACTTTAAAACTTTTCTTTCAAAACCTTTCGAATGTAATAAAGTATTACTTATTAACTCTTAAAAGCATAGCTTCAAAACCATTGAAAGTACCCCTTTCGAAACCTTTGGAAGTATCCCTTCCGAAATCATTGGGTTTATATTTAAAAATATCCTTTGGGTTAAAATGAATATAAACGAAAGTATCTCTTTCGTAACCATTGTTATCATATAAAATTATTGGAGAAAACTTGATGGCGTCGACACCATCCTTTCGAAAGCTTCAAATTATTTAAGCAAAACACTAAAGGATAGCAACAAAACCCTCTTTCAAAGCCATTGCCTTCGAAACCCTTCTTTCGAAAGCATTTTGAAAGTGGCTTAACATAAGTTTAAAACAAAGGCACCCTTCGAAAGCATTGATGACTCCAATACCCTCGAAAGGTACACTAACGACAGCATGGTTTCGACCAGGTCAGAACCATCATTTTCGAGAGCCTTATTTTAAAACAAAGGAACACATTTGAAAGCTCATACTTTAAAACATAGGTTGGCAACCCGTTTCAAAAGCTATTTAGAAAACTCCTTTTGAAAACATATGTTTCGACTACGTCGAAAGCTTTAATAAAACAAAGACAGGCGCTTAACTTTTTAAAACAAACAAAGGTATCGACCCCATCGGAAGCAATGCTTTCGACACCACGCCTTCCGCCTTTTTCTAATCCACTTCGTACCAATATCATTGATACCATGTGTATTAGTTTCGGCCTAGGTGGGTTTCGACTGAGTTGAAGTGGAAGAATTGGAGTCGAAAGGCACTTCTAATAGAGGCGGAATCTACTTATCTGAGTAAAAGTTGATTAATGCCAATTTAAGCAAATTCTATCTAATTAACATGCCCACGTATAAACATGTGATTGGTTGCCTCAACTTTTCAAATTCTTTACCAAAATAACTACTGCTTAATTCCAGATCTCAATTAAGATTAATTTAACAAATAAGCCCTTCCATTATGCAAAACCAATATTACAAATAAGTCCTTCTTCTAAAATAATTTAATTTCCATAGCAAATCACTTAAGAAAAATCCACAAAAATTACAGAAATTCACTTTCATCATGTTATCTAATATATCAAAATTTCAGACCCAAATTTTCGATATAATTTTTGAAATAAATTTCTAAACCCAATTAACCATATTTTCCTTTGAAAATTCATAATAATTTTTTCATAGCTTGGAAAATTATCAAAATTAAAACCCAACTCCAAAATCATGTTTTACATAACTTAAAATTTTTCCATGGCATTTGAAGATCATTTACAGTCGGTTTTGCCCTAAAACCGTATAAATCCCAATTTAAACAACCTTGTTTAAATCAAACAAATTATAATTCAAGCATATCATCATCCAAAACATCATTGAAACGAATTTAATCTTAAATCCGAAAACATATGTTCATAAAACAAAATAGAGATTGTATAAATTATTATTCACCTTGATTAAGGTAAGGAGATTAGATTGAGATTTATTCCCCTTGTTTTAATTCTTTAGCTTGATTTGAATTTTTCTTCTTCTTTTCTTCCTTAACAATGGTCGACTCCTCTTTTATGTTTGCGTTTTACGTTTTTAAGAAAATGAAAAATAGACGTGAATGGATGGCAAGTCGTGGATATATATAAGGGTTATGTAATTAAGGTGCGGCTAATACCCAATATACCCTTGTGTAAACTAATTAGCCTATATGTCATTCTTAAGCCCATTTAATTAATTAAGCATGACTTAATTTATTTTCATATCTCAATCTCCTTATCACTAAACATTCTATTTAATTTATCTAATTAAATATTCTGAATAATGTTATTAAAAATTAGGGATGTTACAGCATCGATATGCATACAATCCTAACCGACATAGGTTTGGAAGGTTTCAAAGAAAGAATCACTCACCTAAGTTTGTTTATAACTTGATTAGAAGTCTTCTTAATGGTGAAAGCTCCTTTATTTTATCTTAGTATTCTTCATCTTCTTTTTGAGAATATGGCCGACTTAAACTCTCTTTTGTTTTATTTTGGAATGAATGAGAGAATGAATGAAAGGTGAGGGTGTTATGGGTGTTAGTAATTTGTGTTTTGGGTTAAAACCTTGTTCTAGTCTTAATTCCCCCAACTCTTCTACATGGATTCATTCTTATTAACAACAAGTTTGTCTTACTTAGTTATTATCCCATAATTTAATTTGATTAATTAATCATTTAATTAATTCCTCTTGTTATGGTACTCCAAAATATACGGTGTTGCAATTTCTTTCTAGTTTCTTCATTGAAATGGCATTCCTGTTGTTGATGAGATCCTGTCTTTGCCAAAGATTAGACATATCATCAGTAGTTGTTGTGTTTAAAGAACCGCTCTCCCCCTTGTTCATGTCAGGATCTGAGTGGTGGGGTTAGAAGTTTTCTCTCCAAGAGGCTCTGATACTCCTGTGTGATGCTCTTTAGACTTTTATTGCTGAAGCATTGTGTAAGTGTGTAAGGATCGAATTTGATTTTTCATTATATAATTTGATGAAGTGAAAGGTGATGAGATCAGAAGAAGATGATATGAGAAATGAAGGGGTTTCAAAGAAGAAGTAGCAGAACAAAAATTGGATAGTAATGAAAAGAGGGAATAACAAATTCATTTTTCAATTCTCTCCCTCATTCCATTACAGACAACCCTTTTATATTAAGGCCTAACATTGATGGGCCTTGGTTCAGCCCAGCTTACACTTTCAATATGTAACATGCAATGTAGTTGATTAATTGAATACTTGATACATAACAACACGTAACAGTGTGCCATGAGGGTGTTTCAGGTTTGGAGCAGATGCAAGCAGTAAGATGTGGATTCTTGAATGAAAAGGTGGTGAAATTTCAGGTGAATGAGAAGAAGATGGTGAGTAATTTGAAGAAGAAGAGTTATAGCAACAGTTCAGAATAAGAACTAGGTAAAAGTAAAACAGTTAAGAAAACATGAACAGAAAATAGACGAAGAAGAAAAGTCTGATAAAAGTTTAATTAATCTTTTATCTGATCTGATTACAATGAAATCAATTACCTATTACACGTTTAAACTGACTTAAATCGAAGTCCAACAACAAGAAAATCCCAATCAAACTCAATCCAAATGCAAAAAGGATGTTTCAGACTTGTGCGCATGCACATGTGCACAAAGTGCACACGGTCATTCTTTCATCCCTCCATATCTATTGATGATTCAATGATTTTGACTGCTTCTTCATGCTTCCGTATCATCTAAATGCTCAGCAACATAATCATATTATTTTGAATTAAATGGTAAGTTGTTCGATCAAATGTCTGTGTTCCTGTCCACTAAGTGTTTGTTTTAATGTCTGACTGTAATAATATCAAATTCAGAAATTAGGGTTTTCAATTTCAATGATGACGAATCTAAATTTTGCAAGCTTAGTGGAGAAAACAATGGTGATTGGTGTACGTTTGGTGGTCAATGACGATGGTGGAGAAGTATTTGATGATGGAGGAGAGATGATCAAATTTTGATGAAGAAGATGGTCAAAATTTGTGACAAAGGTAGAGATAGATGCAACAATGATGAGGGTGAAATTTGACAATAGATGATGAAGAATGTGGTGGTGAAGATAGAGGTGGACTTGGAGTTGCAGAAGATGTTAACTAGTAATGCTGCCATGAAACTACATTAAGGATAAATTTTCATTTTAGGCTTGATAAATAAACTCGTTTCAATATTAGACCTCGACTGAAACCTATTATGAAAATAGATATGGTTTTCAATATTTAGCATTTTACACTTGCACATTTTGAAAATGCGCGTCACAAAATTTTAATTTGTACCTGCACAAATTCAAAGTGCACAAGCACTTTTTTTATATTTGTGTTTGCGCATTTTCAGAATGCACATGTATATTTATAGCGAAAATGAAGTCTATTTTTAGAATAAATTTCGAATGAGGCTGAAATTTTTACGTACGTCTAAAATGAAATTTGTCTTTTTTTGAACTGAAAAATTAAACATCTTAGTTGATGATTTGGTGTTACTTCTGGTAATAATTCATTATCTATTACATGTTGTGTTTTTATTTACGGTTTTGGATGGTAGAAACAATAAATTTGGTGTATGCATGCATACTTCTGTAAATTTATGATAATTTAGTACATTTGTGAATACAGTTCTTGTAATTGGTTAATTTTCCAAACTGCTCTGCTTGATTTCCATTCCTAAGTGTGTGTGAGAGTATCGGAAATTAGGTATGCTAGAGGTTTCAAGAGTTAAGAGGCGATGTGCATATGCATAATTAAGGGGTTGTGCACTATGTGCACATAGAAGGACCTAGGAAGTTTAAGTCGTTGCACTTTAAAACCAATTTCCCTACATAATTCTTAAACTCCTTCCAAAAAATATTCCTAACATTGTTCTGGAGGCAAAATATACACCATGAAGCTTTTGACTGCTTAGGGTATACTGAGCTGCCTGCACCTAGTTGGTGTTTTCTTGACCAGACCCAACCGCGATCCAACTTTGAATAACTCTAGATCGTGAATCATTTTAGTCAAGAAATTAATCAAACATTAGTCGTGCACGAACACAGATCGAATCTTCGAATCAGTGGTCCAATCGTCCATTTTACCTAGTTGAACTGCGGTTCTTTTATTTTCCTTCTACTTTCTCATCGCGTCATCTTATCTCATTCTAATCTTCTATACTGTTTTAAAATAAATAAATAAACCTTCATTGCAAAAATCATCATCGTCTTAAAATCTAAACAGCAAGCTCCACCATTTTATTTTTCGCTGTTTTAAGCTCCTCCAAACCACTGCAAGGTCCGACAAGTTCGTCGTCATTAAACTTTTGTTGTTGTGCACTGCTTCTGTGTACACAACTGCAGTTGTGTTGATGCAGTTGTGCAGCAACATACAACTTCGGTTGTAGACCATGGAGACTCTCTACAACTCGTCTACATGTTATTTTTATTTCAATATTTTTGCATGTAGATGGTATTTAAATGTGTAAATTTTCTATATAAAAATTTATGGTCCCGACGGTTTGACCGATCGAACCATTAAAACCTTATACATTGAGTCATCATGGTTCGACTCACGGTCTGATCATGAAAACTATGGTTGGCGGGGTTCGCTCCATAGCAGCTGTGATCAAACTCTTTGCATAAACAGTCTAAACCATTTGGAGCCTTCTTTATCCTTTAAGCTAAATCTCAAAGATTATTTGGAGAATCTTCGTGATCAAGCATAACAAGCTATGTGAAAGGAACATAAGTATTTTACCGCATATCTTGTATAAGTCATGACTGCATTTCTTGTAAGCATGCATACAGTAGGTTACGGAAATCCATAACTGCAAGTACAAAATGCAGTTAGATTAGCAGGTAGTGTGGGTAAATTCCGTCACAGTTTATAAACCTGACACTAAAATAACCCTTGACCACACCGCTCTTAACTCGTATAAAATTTCAATGCAAATCTTATATACCATGTTTCTATAAACTATCTTCATATGACAGTATTGTTACTCGATGTTTGAAGAATAGTTAGACATATTAGTTTATGTTGTCTAGCCACCCTTTTTATTTATAACACAGGGATACTTATTCAAGGAGAGCTCTCTTTTGTTGTCTAGCCACTCTTGCATTTGTATTTCTCCTTTGTCAATAATTACTGTTTGATGAACCTATCCCAATAATGCTCCATTGAATAATGTACTTTTAGGTTTTATAATCCACACACCTTGATAATGTACTCTTAGACACAACTCCCAAAGTCGTTTGATTTGAGGAGAAAGCTGAGGGAGCCAATAAAACTGAAGGACTGAGTTGTTTAAATTGTATTGTTTACCAGATTCTCAAGTATGTCTGCTGTAATCTGCTATTGTGTACATGTTGCTCTGATGCTTGTTATTTATGTACATGCAGGTAGCCAATATTTGAGCGTTAATTTTTTCTTTCTTGGTTAAACCTGTATCTTCGATGATATATTTCTTCCTCCTTCCACCAAGTCTTTACTGTTTCCTGTGGTATATTCTTGCAAACATCTATTTATTTATTTATTTTTGAAAGGTTTAATTATTTGACAAATATAATACACTAAGGTTATTCATTCTGACAAAATAGGCAAACAACATTTATCCAATATCAATCATATTATTTAAAAGGAAGAGCATCGAAAGCTTTTGATGGTTGATACATAGAAACAAGCTTAAAATTATTCACGGAACTGAAAATTTAGTCCTTTTATTCTGTAATAACCAAGGCACTTCTCACAACAGTTTTACCAGAAATCCACATCAAATTTCCTTCTGCTGCAGTGGCTGTGGATACAGAAACAGTGAATGTTTTTTTCACCTTCTTCTTTCTAAATCGCAAAGTTCTGGGTTTCACAGACACAGTTATACCCTTGGGCACATCAACCTTAACTTTATACCTAGCATTTGCGTCACCCACGTTTGTAACTGTACGTTTAACTGTAGTAACACCTGACTGTAAACGTACAGTAATAGTCGGATAATTCAATCCTGAATCTGTAACATTAGCCGCATTCAAACATCTAGTTTTCGTTCCTACAATAGTTGAAACTCTTGACTCTCCTAAGGAATGACATAAATATGCAACATAATCTTCAACTTGAGTATCATAAACTAGTCCCTGACTTACAGCCTTAGATGGATTCATATGACCTGCACCAGAAAGATAAAAGCTGGCATCGTTGAAGTTTTCATCCTTAATACGTTTTCCATCATGACCAAGAAAGTCAGAGGACGTGATCAAAGCAGATCTAATGGCAGCAGGAGACCAATCAGGATGCACGCTCTTAATCAAAGCAGCTACACCGCTGACATGTGGGGTCGCCATAGACGTACCAGATAAAACCTGTAAAGGAACCCGCGACCCTTTATCCGCTTTCATGTTCCATGCAGCAATAATATTGAGTCCTGGTGCGCTAATATCAGGCTTCAGAATTCCAGGGGACTGGTTGCTCGGCCCACGAGATGAGAAATAAGCAACCACAGGCGCTGGAGATACACCAAACACCGTACGGTTGAAGGTTAAAGAAACGGTCGAAGAGCCCTTGACCTTCATTCCATCTTCGTTTGTTACGAAAGCACCAGGCAGTTGGTCCAGGTAGTCTCTGGCTATTACAGTATGGCCGGTCGCTTTTACATTATAAACTATCATTCCAGCCACTCCAGCTCTTTTAGCTGCAGGTACTAATTTCGGGCTATTGGCTAAACTAGAAGGACAAACTAAAATCTTCCCTTTCACGTTCGATAAGTCCGTGCATGAACCTGAGTACACCGGATAAGGTTTGGTACTGAAGTTGTAAGGTTGGTTGGTAGCCTCTCCTTTGATCGTTTCACCGTTATCAAGCTTTATGCTTGCTCTAAAGCTTCTGTCTATGGTAGTTGCAGCGACAGTTAGTATCCATGGTGCTTCGTTTGAGAGGGATTTAGCTGCTGGCCCATAGTTCGCACCTGCACATACAACAGTGATGCCTTTTTCGTTTGCCTTGAATGCACCGATTGCAATAGGATCTTGATCGTAGGGTATTGAACCTAGACCGAGTGAGAGGGACAGAATATCTACACCATCCTTGATGGCATCGTCCAAAGCAGCTAGTATAGCTGATCCAGGGCAGCCCTTCAAACCACATACCTGATATATAGCCAAATGGGCATGAGGTGCCATACCAACCATTGTACCATTTCCTAGACCAAAAGGGTTGATGTCAGTGACGAAGTTCCCAGCGATTGTGCTTGCTGTATGAGACCCATGACCCTTGTTATCAATAGGGCCTTGACCTTTCAAATCTACATAACTTCGTGCTCCTATAATCTTGTTATTGCAACCAAATTTGAAATCACAACGACCCTTCCATCTTTTAGGAGGCGGTGAAACACCATCATCGTTGAATGAAGGATGTCCGGGTAATATACCAGTGTCCAATACTCCTATGATTACACCTTTGCCGAAGTTTGGGCTCTTCCATAGACCAGATTGTCTCTGAAGACCTAGAAAACTAGGAGTGTGTGTAGTTTGGAGGGCTATGATTTTGTCTGGATAGGCGTGGACAAAGCCGTCTTTTTTTGACATTTCTTCGAGTTCATTTTCACTCAATGCAGCGGCAAAGCCTGAAAATGCTTCCCTGTAGGAATACATTAATCGGTCGGAGTCCTCTGAGTCTGAGTAGGATGTTGGCAAGAATGATCTGTGCCAACTCTCTAGATCATCATCTGAGAAAATATTATTATCATCTGGACGTTGCACATGAACAATATATGTTGATAACTTGGAGTTTGTATCAAATGTGTGACATATAATTAAACTTGTGTATGAGACGAAGAATAGAAAAGTTATGAAAAGAAGTGAGGGTTTCATTTTTTGTTGTACGAATTTTTTAAGAAAAGGAGTCTGATATTGTTATATAGAAAACAAGGTACATGGAAAAAGATAATTACAATTGAACCTGATCGTGAAGGCATTTATGAAGTGTGAAAAAAAGTGCATGTATCAATTCACCATATATTCAGTACAGGGTTACGCCACATAATAATTGACAATAAAATTGCTATATAATTGTGGGATTTTTGTCTTTGTATCTTTTATGAATGAATGTATGTATATGCGAGAGAAAAAATGGATAATTAACTAAACTATTTTCAGTTAATTTTAAAATTGTTTTCATCATATATTTAATCAGCATATATCATTTTATTCTCCACAAGCATGTTACAAGTTAGTTTTAAAGGCATCTGAATGCCAGAAAGACCTTTGAATCAAATGTGATCTAAGTAATTTAATGTTATATGTCTGTTCATGAAGGCGCATTATTCAGTTACCTAAATTAGCATAACAATATCATCAATTAAAAAAAAAGTCACTGTGGAAGCAAGAGCAAGGTAAAGCAAAAATAGGTTTCGTGTGTATTCTAGGAGAAGAAAGCTTATTAACGATTTTGTACATGATAAATCCATGTATTTTGGTGAAACTTGTAAAGAATTGAGAAAGTTTTATTATTTATTACTCTCAATACAATACTTGCTGCATATATACAGTGGTAGCAGTTAGGCTTGTCAACGGATACTTTCGGATGCGGATAGTGTCATATCCGCATCCGCATCCGAAATGATTTTCGGATATCGGATATCCACATCCGCAGATACGGACAGATATCGGATAATTATCCTATCCGCTAACGATCGATAAATCAAAAAATATAAATATAAATTTTAAGTTTAACGTGCATTTTTTTCAATCCAAATGATCATAAAAGTGTGAAATATAAACAAATATGGTGATAATAAATAGTTTTGAGCGGTTAATAAGCATTAAATGTATATAATATAAACTATTAACTTGATAAAATAACAAATAAATATCTTTCATTATACTAAAATACACACAATTTGTACTATAATATTGACAAAGACCGAACGGATAATTTTCGGATGCGGATGTCTTCGCACTACAAGAACGGCACCAGATAGCGACGGCATTTAGCCGTCGCCGGCCGTCGCCGGCCGTCGCGAGCCGCCGCTAAATGCCGTCGCTATTTACCTCGTCGCCCAATAGTATCGCGACGGCTTTAGCGACGGCTCCGTCACCTAAATAGCGACGGCTCGCGACTGCAAATATGCCACGTGGAAATTTTCCAACGACTAAATGGCGTCACTAGCCGTCGCTACGCGACACAAAACTTTTGCACTTCAGCCGTCGCTAATCTGAAACAAACACGCCGTCGCTAGCCGTCGCTATACTGAACCAAAATTTTGTGCACTTGCACAACCCATATACACTTCAAACAATAACCATCAAATACCATCATCACAGCCAATATACACTATATTCATCAACTATAACCATCATATATCCATCATATAACATCACTATACATTCAAACAATATAAAATCCAACAAAACCAAACAAAATCATATACAATTCCAACAACAATACATATCATGTCAACCAATACAAGTCATCAAAATATGTACATGGTTTCCCAAAAAAAATATGTACGTAGTTTTCCAACCACAACTACAAACCATCAAAATATGTACATAATATCCCGAAATATATATACACCAAACCAACCAAAATGTGTATATACCAAACTAAGGAATGAGCAAACAAGCATACATATTCCTCGCCATCGCTGCCATCCTCTCCAGGCATCCTCCCATGCTGTTGCAAATAACCTGAATTCTTAGCCTTGGACAATGTATCCCTGTAATTTTTCCTCATTCTTTTATTCCAATGATTTAAGAAAACGTCCATGTCATCGGGGTCAACGCGGACTGCAGCCTGTAAATTGAAATTATTTTAAGTTATATAGATTATATTAATTTACAATTGAAATTCAAACTACTACTTACAAGTAAATCGTCCTGTATTGCGTTCTTGACATGAGGGGGGATGTCGTCCCAGCGAGGCCAACAACCATCCATCCGGCTCTGAAAAGCCTTCCGCGAAACCTGTAGAATATAACCTGATGGCTCCACCTCAATGCCCCTGCAAAAGTTATGATATACATGTTTAGTTGATTTTAAAACTTACACTTTAAATAAAATTGATACTTACCCGGCACTTTTCAGAACAACTTCTGCCATCGGACGTAAGTCCGGTGCAGTGCCACTACCACCTACACCGGGAGATGGGGATGGCGTGCCTGTCATACTTCATCTCCTGCCAGACATATCTACTATAGAAAAACAATATCATCACAGAACAATTATAGAAATTCACTACTACATAGCATGTTTCAATCACTTTCACAGAAAAAATTATAAAAATTTACTAGTACAAAACATGGATAAAAATTAAATAAATGATCATCACAGAGCAATAATAGAAATTCACTTAGCATGTTTCAATCACTTTCACATAACAATTATAAAAATTTACTAGTACAAAACATGGATAAAAATTAACTAAATGATCATCACAGAACGATCAGTCTTCATCATTTTCTGATTCAGACTCAGTCTCGTATTCTATCTCATTTTCTTCGGTACTTTCGAATGCATCAAATAAGACGTTCGATTCATCATTCAAAGGCCCTACATCAATATCATTAGTTATTATTATTTCTGTATTTGGTTCAAGATCGGCTTGATATGCTGCTTCATCTGGAATATTATTTCCATCAAACGTAAACCTTGGTTTTGTTTTGAAAACAGCAGACCAATCCGCTTTATCTCTTTTCAAAGATGGATACGGAGCAAAATAAACTTGTAATGCTTGCTTGACTAATACAAAAGGATCGTACTTATAGTAGTGTGATGTATGCCTTATTTCAATAAGTTTATACTCTTTATGCACGTTGATTCCGGAACCAGGAACGTTACTGAATCAATTGCACTTAAATAAAAAAACCTTTTCTAAAGGTTCAACATAATATGTCAACTCTAGAATCTGTGTTAAGACGCCGTAAAAATCTTTTAAATGCTCATCTGGATCATCACTGCCTTTGACAAATACCCCGCTGTTATATGTTAATTTTTTAGCCCCGTAATCTTTCGTGTTGAACTTAAACCCATTGACGAAGAATATTGGATAAGTCTTCACATTTCTTTTCGGTCCAATCGCAAGATGTCTTAAGCCTTCATCAACGATACAGTTTCTTGGCTAATGAACATAGTTCAAAAACCATTTGGCAAATTCTTTACTAAGATCACCAGATGGATACTGTGATTCGTAGATACTGCATATATGTAATATGTGTTATAATTATTATGTATGTAAAAGTAAATTACAAGTGAATTAATTATTACCTGACAAATGGTGCGACTTCGACACAATTTAAAAGAACATACGTGTGTGCTACAGTAGTATGGGTATTTCTACTTCAAGTTTACGTATACGATCCACCTTTAATGTTGTCGAACAAAGCTGTTTATAAAACAAACATAACTCTGTTATAACGTTCCATACTTTTACGGGCAACAGTTCTTTGAAAGCCACAGGTAGTAAATATTCCATCATGATATGACAATCATGACTTTTCATCCCACTTAGTTTACTATTTTTGAAGTCAACACATCTACGAAGATTGGAAGAAATCCCATCGGGAAATCTTAATTCTTCCACCCACTTTAGCACGAGTTTTACTTGCTTATTGTCTAGCTCATAGCATGCTTTCGGTTTTTTATTGTCATTAGGCTTCATATGAAGTTCCGGGCGCTTACAATAGTTTGCTATATCAAGCCTTGAATTCAAATCGTCCTTGGTTTTGCCCTTTACATTCAAAATTGTATTAAACAGATTATCAAACACGTTCTTTTCGTTGTGCATCACGTCAATATTATGTCGGAGTAAGAGATCTTTCCAATATGGTAACTCCCAAAATATACTTTGTTTGCACCAATTATGAATGTCTGACTTTCCTGGGATTTCAGTCTGGACTCCAGTTTCATGTATCTTTGGATAGTCCCTTACAATTTCGTATATTTCCTCGCCTGACCAAACCTTGGGTGGTTTCAAATTCTCTTCTCTGTTAGCTATGAAAATTTTCTTATCTCTTCTAAAAGTATGATTGGGATGAAGAAAACACCGATGACAATCAAACCACGAAACTTTCTTCCCATATCATAACGAAAATGCTCGTGTTTCTTCCATACAATAAGGGCATGCTAGACGACCGGCCGTACTCCAACCAGAAAGCATCCCATATACATGAAAATCATTAATAGTCCATAACAAAGAAGCGAACATACGGGAAAAAATTTCCTTGATACATCATAAGTTTCGACTCCTTCATTCCACAGTTTCTTCAACTCTTCGATCAATGGTTGTAAATAAACATCAATTCCTTGGGTTGGATCATGAGGGCCGGGAATGACAGTGGTGAGAAACATATATGGTGTCTTCATACACATCCATGGAGGTAAATTATACGGAGTAACGATAATTGGCTTGGATGAATATTTACTACCAAACTGTGAAAATGGTGAAAATCCATCCGTACATAAACCAGTCTGACATTACGGCTTTCCGCAGCAAATGCGGGATAAGTCTTATCGAAATGTTTCCATGCTTCTCCGTCGGATAGATGTATCAAAGTTCCTTCTTCCGCTGTTCTCACACTATGCCATCGCATATGACAGGCCGTAGCAGAAGATGCATTTAATCTTTGAAGTCTAGGAGTGATGGGTAAATAATGCATTCTCTTGTATGGGAATTCTTTCCCTTTCTTCTTTCTTTGTTTGTATCTTTCTTCGTTACATATTTTGCATTTTCTGAGGTCAACGTCATCTTTCCAATACAACATGCAACCTTTCACACATGCATCTATCTTCTCGTACGGTAGACCGAAAGCAGACATCAATTTTTTTACTTTATAATGACTATCGCACATCAGATAATTGGATGGCATGTGTCGTTTTGCAGCTTGTACAACTGCTGTAAATGCAGCTTTCGTAAGGTTGAATTTTGATTTCATAGTTATGTATTCGGCGGTTACTGAAAGTTCGGTTCCGCTTTTACATCCGTCCCACAACTGCCTCTTAGCAGAATCCAACAAATCGTATATTTTTTTAGCTCCCGCAGTCGGTTCTTCTTCGACATTTTCGTCTTCATCGACAGCTTCAGTTGTAGGAAACATTGATCGTGCTGCATCATCCATCATATTTTCTATCGGATTCGTCATCATATTACCGTCCTCTAACACTTCAGTATTAGGTGTAGGTTCAACAAGTTCTCCATGACGATCCCAGAAATAATAATCAGGCACGAAACCATATTGATACAAATGTACTTCAACTATATCTGGTTTCCAATGCTTCAAATGTTGGCACATACTACACGGGCAACAAATTTCTGTGTTGTTTCGGTTATTAGATTTAGCAAATCTAATAAATTCGTGTACACCATTGTAGAAATGTTGCTTTATTGATCCCTTCTTTCCAGTTCTGACTTCATACATCCAAGTACGGTCGAGAAAATAATTGAATATTTTTTATGATTTGAAAATGTATATTAGACAATTTAAATCATTAATTTTCAACCATTCTCCATTGTAAACAGTTCATCGTTGTAGAAAATTCAAAATTCACTTTATTTTTTTATTTTTTAGTATTTTGGTCTTCACTTTGGTGGTCAGTCATTCTACTTCCCATTACAAACACAATAATGTAATTAAATTTTATAAATCATTTCAAATTAAACGGTTCAACAAAATTTCGGCAGCACTTCCCTTCTATTCTCTGTATCGTACACAAATGCGTGTACACAGGGAACGTAAAGAAAGTGTTGTCGAAATTTTGTAACCGTTTAAAATGAAATGATTTATAATATGTAATTACTTTATTGTGTTTGTAACTTGTCCAATAGAGGGACAAATACGACAAATATTGTATCAGATGAATATAAATGTCTGTTCCGTTACCAAAACGAACATCCATATAATGATCATATTCAACACTTGCCAGACGGGGCCAAAGCCAATCTAAGGGATAAAAAAAAATTTTAAATTTTATCAAATATTGTTGTTCTTTTCAAATTTTGACAATGTTTCAACTATTTAAATTTTATTTCATAAATTTGTATATTTAAATTTTAGTTCAACATTCAATTAACAATTTTAGTTCAATATTCATTTCTTTATTTTTTTACGACATAGATTTTAGCGGAATATTTGTTGTTGTTATATCCATTTCTTAATTTCTTTACAAAATCGATTTTAGTACAATATCAATTGTTTTTAAAGTCATTTCCTAATTTTTTTAAAAAAAAATTAGATATTTGCAGAATTTTTAATGTTCTCATATTCATTTTTTAATTTTTTTATAAACTTTATTTTTGTACAATATATACAACCTTTTGCATTTTGGCCGTTGCGAGCCTTCGCTAGCCATCGCTAAAATTATTAAAATGACCGTCGCTAGTCGTCGCTAAATCAACAAGATAAATGGAAGAATTATCAATGAAGATAATTAGAAAACAATAAAAATCTAATTATTAAATAAAAATTTGTTAATTTAAATTCACTTAACAACTTAAATTTGTAATTTATCAATTTTATACACTATGAAATACTTTCATGTAAATTTATCAATAACCAAGTTAATCATTAATATACACTAATTTTTCACCAAACACAACTAATCATGTTAATCGCCAACACTAATTATCTACATTAACCATTTATTCAACTTCATGATAAACTAATTAATCTAATACCTAATTTAACTTCATGATAATAAACTAATTATTCTACCAAATCAACATACAACACTACTAATACCTAATTTAACAACACTACTAATACCTAATTTAACAACAAATCCTAATTCAAAATAGAGATTAGAAGCATACCAAGGCGAATTTGGGTGATTTGGAGGCGTCGAAAGGCAGGGCGGCGGCTGCGGTGATGGGGGACGGTGGATTGGGGGAAGGGGGGTTTAATTTGGGGGGAAAGAAAATGAAAAAACTGCTACCGGGAAGAAACCTGTATATTGCGTATAGCGACGGCTAGCGACGGCCGCATTTTTTAGCCGTCGTCAGCCGTCGCAAATGCCGGTCGCTATTCGAAGCCTTTTTAGTAGTGTCGCATCCGTATCCGCATCCGTTTTTTCGGATATCGGATATTATCCGCTTTTCGAATACGGATGCAGATGGATTTCGGATTTTTCGGGTATCCATTGACGGCCCTAGTAGCAGCGAAGTGAATGATAACACTGAACTACATTTCCATGGGCCTTGGGCCATTTACATTTATAACCCGAACTTTTTCTTATTGTATTATATGCGGATATTGCCTTGTATACTTCATTTCTTCTAATACCCCCTCTCAATCGACACTAAGATTTCTTTCTTTCCCCCAATTCGACGTAAAATTTCTTCACAAGACTTGACTAAAATTAGAGATTCTTGCAAACTACTATCGAAATCGTTTTAGTTTGTTAGTGCTTTGTCTTGATTTGAGTTAGGATGTTTTTTTTTAAATTCAAGTTATGCTTCTGAATACTGTTGAGATTGCTTTGAATCGTTGATACTTTGTCTCGATCTAGTTGCTTCATGTTATTTTGAGCTGGAACTCTTCTAATTTGGGTTGAGTTTGATGTTGAGGTCTTCGATGTTGAGCTCTTACTTCAATCGAACAAAGTTCTTCATTAATAAAGCCTTGGTGAGTACGTCGGCTGTTTGGTAAGTGTTTGGTATGTGATTTACTTGTAGCCTTCCTTTTAGAACTTTTTCTCCCCCAAAGTATAAATCCAATTCCATATGTTTGGTTCTGTAGTGTAGAACTGGATTAGCGGTTAATGACACTGTGCTAAGGTTATCACATCAAATTGTAGGCTTGCTATTAGTTTTGATCTTTAATTCATTTAGTAATGATTCGATTCACATTGTTTCCGCTATTGCACTTACCACACTTCTATATTTAGCTTATGTGCTAGACCTTGAAATTGTTGACTATTTCTTTGAGCACCATGACACTGGGTTCTTTCCTAAATATATGCAGTAAGCAAACGTTGATCTTCGATCATCTGGATCGGTTGCCCTGTCAGCATCTGCAAAACAAAATAAGTTTAAATTAGTACAGGCTTTTAGAGTTAAACCATGATTTATTGTTCCCTTTAGATATATCACTACAACAAAAATATCCTATTACAACGACGTTTTTACAACGGTCAATAAATGCTTGTTTGATAGCAGCCTATTACAAAGGTTTTATCTTGCCAATTGTAACGATGTCACTTTTCAATAACTTTTTTCCTTTGTTCGTTATAATAAACACCTATTACAACGTTTTTCATTGTTATTACAACTACATTTTGCCTGTTGTAATAGATACCAATTTTCATCAACCTCTTTCGTGTTTGCCCATTGTAATAGATGTCTATTACAACCATTTTCTTTTGCTCATTGTAGTAGATGTCAATTTTACAACGGTCATAAAATGTTCGCTGTAATAATTAATATTAAATAACTACTATTAAATAATAATAATTAATAATTAATTTGAAATATGAAGTATGAAATAATTCCTATTAATAATTAGTAATTAAAAATTAATAATAATTAATAATTAACGATAATTAATTAATAATTAATAATTAATAATTTAATAATCAATAGTAAATAAATAAATAATAGATATTTAGTTAATAATTAATAAGTTATAAATAAGATTGAATATTAAACAATAGTAAGTAATTAATAATAATTTTTATAATAAATAATAATTAAGTAAATAATAATTAAAAGTTAAAAATTAAAGTTAAATAACAATAATAATTAATGGTTAAAATTAAAGAATAATAATAATTAATAGAAAATTTAATAATAAATAATAATTAAATTAATAATACTTAAAAATAATAATTAAATATTAATATATAATAATTAATAACTACTATTAAATAATAATGATTAGTAATTAGTTTGAAATATGAAATAATTATATTAATAATTAGCAATTAATAATTAATTAGCAATTAATAATTAGTTAGTAATTAATAATTAATAAATTAATAATCAATAACAAACATTTAATTTATAATTTATAATTTATAAATAATAATTAATAATACGTTTTAATAATTAGTATTTAATAATTAATATTCAATTATATTTAAAATGCAATAAGTAAATATTGATAATTAATAATCAATAAATAAGAAGGAGTAAATAATAATCCAAAAGAAAAAAAATCTTTCCTTTCTTATTCTCTAGCGAAATACCTAGATCCTCTTTCTTCATTGTCTCCTTCTCGTCAGTACAACAAAATCAACCTTTACAATGTTTTTTTTACAACGTTTAATAACCAGTTCTTAATTATGAATAATCAGTAAATTATAGTTAATAATTTATACTCTGAAATCTTGTTCGATGCTATTTTTCTTAACTAATAAAAGAAATAACCAGTTCATAGAATACTAAAGACTTGGTATAAAAAACTTCAAAGTGAATTTCATGAATTCCGACTTAACTGAGTTACGGACACCAAACATTATGCCAAATGCTTACCTGCAAACCCTAACCAAACACAGCCACCATAAAATAAAGCAACCCAGCTTTATTTTGAAAGCCTGCAAAATGCTCTACAATTTTAAAGCCCGCCACAACTTGCCTCCTAATTTTCATTCACTCCGCCACACACTTTATTTTCTCTAAAACCGTAAAATGCCAAATCATTCATCTCGATTCATACGAAAATGCCACCTCCAACCACCATGCCACCCTATCGTCATCATCCTTGTCGCCTTCATCTCATGGTTGTAGGTAAGGTTGGTAATATGTTTGTTATTTGTTTCCCAAGTTTTTATCAAATGTTTGTTATTCATATATGTAATAATATATACTCTTGCAAATATAAGCTTCATTACCGTGGGTTTTTCTTCATTACTATTATGAGCATCATGCTGATGGAAAATAGGGATTAATGGTGCCTCTTTTAGTTGTATTTGCTGCTTGTTTGGATGAAACCAACCACAAACTTCCATTTGTATTTCTATAGGAAGTTCGGCAATAATGGAAGGGTCAAAATCATTCAAGGCTAGGATCAAAATCCCAAGTTTTTATCAAATGTTTATTATTCATATATGTAATAATATATACTCTTGCAAATATAAACTTCATTACCGTGGGTTTTTCTTCATTACTATTATGAGCATCATGCTGATGGAAAATAGGGATTAATGGTGCCTCTTTTAGTTGTATTTGCTGCTTGTTTGGATGAAACCAACCACGAACTTCCATTTGTATTTCTACAGGAAGTTCGGCAATAATGGAAGGGTCAAAATCATTCAAGACTAGTACATGAGACCCAGGCAATTTGGTTTGCTGATTTTTAGAAAGATTATGAGATTAGTTTTTTAATTAAAGCTTTTCTAGTTTTATTTTATTCATTCTCTCCTTTTTTTAATTTTCTTTCTCAATTATGATAAGCGTTTATTTGAAATAAAGACATTATTTCCACATCTGTATCAATCTCTAAACTAACCTAACAACTTGCCTCGCTTTATGATTCCCTACCAGACAAGTGTCCCTATCAGAGTATAGTGATACACTTTCATTCAAGTAAGAACTTCTAAAACTTGAACTAAAGTTTACCCATCTTAGATGAAAACCTTATGGTACTAAGTTCAGATTTATATTTGTTTATTTCTTTCTTCCAAAAGAATATCTCAACAAAGTATTAAATGCATCATTATCCATTCCTAGCATTTTGAAATTGTAGGTATGAAAAAAATCATTTTATATAGTACACCTAATCATTAATAATGCATAGTTAATTATTATCATATCAAGTTTGCTGATATCGTTTTGTTTTCATATGCTAGCAAATTAGACATAGTTTGATTCTTTTTCTACCAAGCATAGTTCACACTTTCCTCCACTATTGTTTTGGTGATATACCGTACTCAGTAGACTTAGAGGATATCAACCATTAAAAAGGCTTTGAATTGAATCCGAGATTGCAAGTTCAGTTTGGTTTGTTCATATGTTTGGATCCTTAGAACATTCAATATGACAGTAACTCTTTAGGCTTTGCTACTTAATGTTTTCTATATTTGTACGACGACTGATGGTGAGATTTCGTCATCATATGTGTTCTCTACCTCTTCTTTTAACACCTTCACAATGTCAGCCATCCAATTGTCTTCGTTGCTATGAATAATTG
Organism: Allium fistulosum; assembly: GCA_030737815.1. Classification (NCBI taxonomy): domain Eukaryota; kingdom Viridiplantae; phylum Streptophyta; class Magnoliopsida; order Asparagales; family Amaryllidaceae; genus Allium; species Allium fistulosum. The sequence continues at coordinate 259,664,440 of CM060908.1, read as the reverse complement.
GCCCCTACCAAGAAACTTTAGCTTTTAATTAGTACCACGTACCACTAGTTATTGCTCATTTATTTATCAAACCATTTTTTAAATGCTCGTGTTAAATCAAATGTATGAAAGCTGTCAGGCACATTGCTTATTACTTTGTTATTCTATGTAAATTGGTATACAATACAGCTCTTATATCAATCTTATGTACTTCCATCCGTAACTACAAATAGAAATTGACAAATATAACTCACAATATCTACAAATTAATTAAAGCGTTAATCACTTAAATGGTTGGACAAATGATCTGTTTTAGAGGCAACCTAAGGTTGTTGTGTACTGTACCGCCTATGGTGTGATCTATTTTACAACTGAATAATATACTACTCTAAAACAACGATTAGTTTCATTATTCAACTAAGTTATTAGTTAGTGTTTTAAGTTTGATAACCAATTAAGAGTACTCTCAAGCCATTGTTTTTTATCTTTCTTTGGACATTTGTTGTTCTATTAATGTTTGTTGCCGACATTTTGCCCTTGTGTTCATTTTTTTTGTCATTGTATACATATGGGAAAATTTGAAGGTAAGTTTGAATATATGGTTTTTGCAATTAAATCATTTTACCATTGTTCAAGGAATCTATAATTATTGTAGTGCAAACATAGTTGTTAGTCAGCAGTGGAAGAAGACAGGTACATCTCCTAATGAACTGAGCAACAAGCATGTTGCAGATATGGATATGCTTATTATGTATGGTTTCTTCCTTGTACGTTGGTTTATCGCTATGTTTTAATACTTGCAATTATTGGTTGAGCATGATTGTTCACTTTTGTTCTATAGAACTGCTCTGAATAATAAGCAACATGATTCAGAGGCTGCTTCGGCACGTGTTAGCAATGGATCCTTTGGACATTTTGACCGTTGTAATAATCATTTGTATTGTTTGTATTCAGCCTCTTTTATATTACTTTTGGCATGAATGACAATGATTTGTAATTATATTAAGACTTAGATGATGTGAATGTATAATTCGTTTTGGCCGTTTATCAATTATGACTGAGATCTACATACACGATGCATCAGTACTCCAATTTTTTTTAATTTTGCATTTTTAACAATGGGAAAAATAGTTGTAAAAGATATCTATTTCAACGGTTAATGCATGTTGTGGCTAGGGCATATGGAAACGGTCCATGCCCATTGTAAAAGACTCTATCGCAATGGCTCTGGACCATTGTAAAAATGTTTACTACAACGATTTAAATAGTTGTAAAATCTTTTAGGTCTATTACAACATCGCATAATAAGACGAGCGCTAGTCCGTTGCGAAACCCATATTACAACGAGCATTGCCCGTTGTAAAATGATATTTCATTGTAGTGTATCCCATAATCCTTTTTACATCCTTCCAATGTTCTCTAAGAGGATTTTGCATAAATTAGTTGAATTTATTTACATTATATTCAATCTATGGCCTTGTGATTATTACATACTGTAGAGCTTCAACTGTACATCTTTATTGTTTTGTATTTGTAATTGATTCTCCTCTGTTCTTTGATAAATGTAGATTGGTTATCATTGGTGTAGGTAGACTGTTTGCTTGATCCAATTTTGTTTTGGTAGGAATCTTGAGATATATTTCTTTTTGCTTAAACTAAATTTCAGAGTTTGATGTTTTTCTGACTTCTATTCCAAGTAAGTAATTTAGATTATCAAGACCTTTGATAGAAATCATCCAGATATACCAGTACATAATTCACTGTACCACTATCAAATTTAGTAAACAAGGAGTTATCTGATTTTGTGGGATTGTAGCCAAGTTTGACTGGTGCGGCTTTTGGTTTCTCAAACCATACCCTTGGCGCTTGTTTGAGACCCTAAATTTCTTTGTTTAATTTGCATAGTAGCTCTGCATTTCCCAATTACTTGTATCCACCTGGTTTTTCCGTTTATACTTTTTCTTCAAGTACTCCATTTAGGAATGCATCCAATTGCCTTATTCTCCATTTCTTGTGCAAGGCAATTGTGAGAATGATTTTAATTGAGGTTGGCCTTACTACTAGTGAAAAAGTTTCATTGAAATCAAAACCTTGTTGTTGAGAGCCCTTTTGCTACAAGTCCAGCTTTATATTTTGATATAGTTCCATCTGCATTCTTCTTCAACCTATATGTCCATCTGCAACCAATAATGTTTTTGTGACTTGGTAGAGGTACTATATTCCATGTGTTGTTTCTCATGAGTGCATTATATTCCTCATTCATGGCTACTTTCCATTTTTCACTTTGCATTACTTGCTGAAAAGTGCATGGTTCCTTAGTATCTAAATTTGCAGTACGTCCTTTAGTCTTGAATATCCTACTCATTGCTCTAGCAATCATGTGATGACCAGTTGTTGCAAGTGGAGGACTTGTTGAGTTGTTTTCAGTTCAGGCCGAGTACTTGATGATTGTGTTTCATCTTATACTTGATGATTATCTGTTTTTGGAACATAGAGCCTCTAAATGATTCTGTTGATTCATGACTTGATCTAGAATTTGATACTATGAGTTGTGGTTCTGGATCATTCAGCTGGTCTTCTCTATGCATTTGAGTATTTTACTCATAATTCGGTTAGTGGTATGGAGAATCTGGAATTGTAGATTTTCTGAGTTGTTTTGATCTCTTTTTCTTTGAATGGAAACACACTTTCATTAAAGACAACATGTCTTGAGATGAATATTCTTCCTTCGTTGTCCAAGCATTTGTATCCTTTTGTATTATTAGCATATCCTAAAAATATGCAAGGAGATTATCTAAAATTTAGCTTGTGTGCATTATACCACCATAGACAGGTAAAACACAAGCAACCAAATAATTTCAGACTTTGATAGTCGGGTTTCTTATTGAATAGCACCTCTATTGGAATCTTGCCTTGCAGTAGTCTAGTTGGTAGCTTATTGATCAAGGATACTGCTATGGTAAAGGCATAGGGCCACTTCAAAGGTAATGATGCTTGTGCTAGCATGGTAAGCCCGGTTTCAACTACATGTTTGTGTTTTCTTTCTATTAGCTTATTTTGTTCTGATATGGGAGGGCAAGTAATTCTTTGAACTATCCTTTTCTTTTGAAAATACTCTTTAAGTGGTTTGAACTTTGCCCCTCCATCAGTTTGCATAGATTTAACTTCACAACTTGTTTGTTTTTCTACCCAAGCTATAAATTGTAAGACTGCATGATATGTTTTAGATTTTGCTTTCAGAAAATAAATCCAAACAATTCTAGAATATGCATCTATATATGATATATAATATTTAAAACCATAATCAGTATCAATAGGAGCTGGTCCCCATAAGTCAATGGCAACAAGTTCTAAAGGTTTTTCATATTGAGTTTGGGATTCTTGAAATGCTAATTTATGCCTCTTTCCTAATTGACAATATGTACAAACATAAGGAGTAGATATATCATCAAAAGGAATTTTATTGCTATTCAGAACCTTTTTTACAACATCAACACTTGGGTGTCCTAACTTGTAATTCCACATGCCAAATTTATTCATACTAGTTATTTCAGAAAAGTTACATGATATTTTTGCATTTTTAGAATTTCTTGAATCAACTAGAGTAAACTTGTAATGTCCCTTCACTGCTTTACCCTGCATGAAAACTTTGTTAGTTAGTATATCTCTAATCAAACAATATTTGGGGTAAAATTCGAAGAAAACAATATTTGGTGTAAAATTTGAAGTATCCATTATTATCGCTTGCAAATTGAGATACACTTAGCAAATTTTTCTTTATTTGTGGAACTCTTAATAAGTTATTAAGATAATGTATTCTTTCACCTCTTATATAATCATTTCCAGTATGAGTTATCTTAGTTGATTCACTATTACCCATGTATATACACTGTTTACCTTTGTATTCTTTGTTCCCAAGATTCAAGTTGCTAAGATTATTTGTGACATGATTGGTAGCCCCAGAGTCTGGATACCATGATTCATCTTGAATGTCTTCTACCTTGGCAATATCATTGTCATTGCCTCTTGTAAATTCATATTTACTCCTAAAATCTTGTTGCAGGTTTTCCAGATTTGCACTTGGATTATAGTTTCTTCGATTGCTTTGTTGCCCAGGTGTATAGTTTGCATCAAATCTAAAGTAACATCCGTTTTTTGTATGTACAAACCTTTCACATATCTGACATCTTGGTCTGTTGCTACTATTATTACTCCATCTTCCACCTCCACCTCTATTTGTGTATAACTGATCACTTCTTTGACTACTATTTGGCTTATTTTTAGTTCTTTCTTTATTCTTGAACTTATTATTTGCAACATAGTTTACTGATAGAACTGAAACTATTGGTTTCTTTTGTTCTATTCTACCTTCATTAGCAAGTAGTATAGAATGAACATATGATAGAGATGGAGGAATTTCCTTTGATGAAATCACTGCCACTACTGCTTCGTATTCATCATCTAAACCATTCAAGTTGATAATACTTGTGCAGTATCAGCCACTGATTGAACAGCTGCACCAAGTAAATCACATAATGTCTTGACTTTTGTTAGATACTCTCTCTTAGGCCTTCTTTAGACTTTGCAACCGTCTTTTATAATGTATGACCTTTTCTACTGATTGAGAATTAAACACTCACTCGATATTTGAACAAATTTCTTGTGCATTTTTACACCCTATCAGTTGTGGGAACATATTTCCACTCATGATTGATAACAACTATGAACTTAAAAGATTTACTTATCTCTGATGTATTCTATACTCTCTATTGATTACTGAGCCCCCTTCATTACTTATTGTAAACTGCTATGGTATTGGTTTTGTTCCAAGAATATATTATTCCAGTCCATATCCTTTCTCTTCTGTTAGAACTTGAAATTTCCATAGTAGAAAGTTTGTTTCATCTAACTGTGTTTTTATTAACTGGGTTTGAGGACCTACTAAAATCTTGGACATGTTTTCGGTTGTGACTTGTTAAGCAGGATTTGGATTTGGTCTTGGGTTCGGAGAAGATGATGAGTAGTTATCAATGTCTCCTTCCGCCATGATTGAATTTCAAGTGGGATTTGAAAGAATTGATTCAAGTGAGGAGAAAGATTTCAAGAAACAAATCCAAGTAAACCAAGAATTACCCAGATGAATGCAGTTCAATTTCTTAATTTAGATCTGAAGGCAGCCACATGACCAATGATGGATCTATGATTGTCTTCTCGACATGGTTTGATGATGATACTAATGAGATACATTCCAAGAATGGAGAAACTAGTAGATTCAAGTGATGAGATAAATGTAGATCTGAAAGCAGCCAGAGGACTAGATCATGGTGAATCTCTGACAGTCTTCTTAACAGGCTTAATGACGAAAGGTTGTTCTCTAATGAACTAAAACCAGTTGCAACTTGCTCAGATGATGAGGATGAACCGATGAGTAATGGCAAGGCAATTGGATCTGTCATTAGATAATTTCTTGTTGCTCTAATACTCTGTAAAGAATTGAGAAAATTTAATTTTTTGTTATTCTCGATAAAAAAACTTGTAATACAATACTTGATGCATATATATAGTGGTAGTAGCAAAATGAATGATAACGCTGAATTACATTTCCATGGGCCTTAGGCCATTTACATTTGTAACCCAAACTCTTTCTTATTGTATTATATGCATATATTGCCTTGTATAATTCATTTTTTCTGATAAAACTTCTTAATTGTATCGAATTAGTAGTTCAGGAAAATAGGGAAAACTAGATTTAATGACCAAGAAATATATAGGAGACGGGCGCAAGGAACTTTAAAAAAATTACTGGATGGACTTTTAATTTATGAAAATTTGGTTTATTCCATTATTTCAAATTTGATAAGTGAAAATCTCTCTCCAAAACATGCTTCAAACTCCTATTTATGGTTTCGATTAAAAAACATTATTAAAAGAACTTAATTTTTGGATAAGGGATGATATTTTAGGTGGACTCCACCTAAAAATGCTTTTATATTGAGTCCACTCGAATTAAACAGTTTACAATTTTACCACTCATGCAATGAAAAATTCGGCAACAAATCATCAAAAAATGAGAGGAAGAAAATGATGATGTTTCACCGAGAACCATTTTCGAAGAGTCCTCGTAGAAAAAATGTGAAAAAACGGTAACTGATCACTGAAAATTAAGGGTAGTTACAGATTTTTTTTCCTATTAAGGGGGGGAATTTTTTAACACCCCCTAGCAATTTTTTGAAAAAATGAAAAATTAACTTCGCTTGTCCAGTTTTAGAGCTCCTCTAACAATAGCAAAAAATTACCTTTTTTAAAATTAAATCTGGACATTAATCGCATGTTTCTATGATCAAAACAAATTTGTTTGATCTTTTTTGAAAATTGCAAATATTATACTAATATTTGCGGTCAAGATATTTCTTTACAAATATCTGCTGAGTTTTTTGTAAATATTTGTTGAGTTCGTTGCAAATATTTGCACAGTTTTCCATAAATTTCCCAAATCTTAAAAATAGGGATTTTTTTATAATATTTTTTAAGAGAGGTGATCGTGTATTTTTAAAACTTGAGGAGGGTGTTTTTACAAAATTTCCCTTTTATTTTTAGGGCAAAGAACAAACTTTTCTTAAAAATTCACCACATAGCCAAACTAAGGACGATGGCCAAGAAAATGCAAGTGGTATTAAGTGCAGGCTATGGTGGTGGGAGATTGAGAGTAAAGGTGGCATCGACTGTGACAATAGAGGATGGTCATGGTAAATTAAGATTTTCGTGTCTTTGAGGGGGATTGGATTTTTGAAGAACTAAAGTTTGATGTAGTTAGCGCGTTGATGGTGGTGGAAGCAACGTGTAACATCCCCTACTTGGAGGCCCAAAACTAACGGCTACGGATGCTACAGTCATCCATAATTATTTATCCTCGGCGACCAAATACAGTAATGTTAAACGCATTGATATAACAGAAACACATGGATATGTAAAAAAATTAAAATCACAAAACAACTTTCACATTCCATTTCATATCATTTCAAATTCATTACATAATCCCAATACGAGAACCACGTTTAGAGAAAATATAATTATTACAACAAACGCCAAGAGCAACACCTGAAGATGCCCCCTTGGATGATTAGAGTATATAACTAGGCAATTAAACAACTTTGCCTTTACAACAAAACACAGCGGAATCAAAATAGAAAAGAACTCTAAATAGCTAACATGTCTCATGCACGTCTCCGGAAGCTTATTCGTCAAAAGAGGTACCTAAAAACCTCAACTCTCAAACTACTCAAAATCAATTGGGTACCCGAGAGTATAAGGGGAAAACATAAACTTCAAGTCAGACATAAAACCTGGTATGAATAATAATCTACCATCTCAAACAATTTAGATATCTAGTGAGACCACATCGCTTAGTGGAACGGGTTTTTCCTACACTAGTATCCTAAAACCTTTATAAAACCATATAATGTGCTCCTGCATCCACGATGGTTAAAATATAACATTTCAAAATATTATGATGATATGCAAACAAGTAAATCAATTCTGGATTACCCATCCCCGTTCATTTTTGACTATCTGTCCCAGTTATAGTTTCTAGGGTCACTATTAACCTAATTGTTTTCATGGGCTGACTAATAACCTGTTTAATATTTATGGACACCCTGTCCAGTTTCATAGTTTTCATGGGCTTACTATTAACCTGTTTAAATTTATGGACTCCCTGTCCTATTTCATAGTTTTCATGGGATCACTAAGAAGCTATTGGCCCCTGCCAATAACTTCATTGTTTAATGGTTTCTCCCTGAACCTATTGGTAACTCCAATAACTTTAGTCTTATCCTAGTTTTCATGGATTGAATAGGAACCTATTGACTTCTGTCAATAACTTAATCCGGATATAGTTTTCATGGGTTCACTACAAACTTATTGGCCCCTGCCAATAACTCAATCTAATCATAGTTTTCATGGGTTTACTATGATCTATTGGCATTTGCTAATAACTTTTCCTAAACATAGTTTTCATGGGTTTACTATGAACATGTCTATCTGCAACTTCAATATTTAGGCATCCTGCATTCTAGTCTATCTGACCTTCTGGATGCAATTCTACTCATTCAGGAGTTAATAACATTCACTGCTGGGTCAACCTAGCTGGTTATTCTGTCATTTCCCCCAAAAATACAGTTATGGGTCCATTACATTGTGAATATATATATGAAGAAGTAAACATAATAACATAATAATACCATCACCTGTGGTTTAATATCCTTGAAATCATTTTACATAAAACTTGGTTAATCCCTTTAACCTATTAATTAAGCATATTTAAAATCATTTCAAAACTCTTCATTTATGCCATGGTATTCCTTTAAAATGAGATTGGGTTATTTGTTTTGAAAACTAAGGCCCCGTTTGGCTTGTCGTTTTTAGTTTTGTGTTTTTATCTATACAAAAACGCGTCCGTTGTATGCATAGTTGAAAAACAAACAATTTTGAAAAATGAAATTAACATATAAAATAGAAAACAAGTTTATTTTATTTTTTATGTTTCGAGAGATAACAAAAACACGGAGAACAATCAAACTCTTTCGTTGTCCGTTGGTCGTCCCAACGGCTAAGAATTATAAATCTTCTTCTCTTATTTCTTGCTATTTCTTAGTGCAAATTAAAAACACAAAACTCAAAATACAAAATGAAACCAAACGGGCCCTAAGGCTTTCGAAACCTTAAAACATTACTTTCGAAACCCCTGGATAACCTTCTTTGAAAGCATAGAAAACTTCTTTTCAAAACATCAAATATATACCTTTTGAAGCTCTTTAAATCATCTCTTTCGAAGCCAAAATATACCTTTCAAAAGTATCAAAACATTACTTAATAATTCTTAGAAACATAGCTTCGAAACCAATGAAAGTACCCCTTTTGAAACCATTGGGTTTACTCAAAAACATCTTTTGGGTCAAAGTGAATATATATGAAAATATCCCTTTCAACCTTTAAAATGAATATAAAATTGTTTGGGGAAAGTTTAATGGCGTCGGCACCATCCTTTCGAAAGCTTCAAAACATTTAAGTAAAACATTGAAGGTTAGTATCGAAACCATCTTTCGAAGCAATTGCCTTCGAAACCCTTTGAACCCTTTCAAAAGCATTTAGGAAGTGACTTAGTATAAGTTTAAAACAAAATCTAACCTTCAAAAGAATTGATGACTTCAATTCATTCGAAAGGCCAAAAGAACGGTAGCATGGTTTCGACTAGGTCGGAACCATCATTTTCGAAAGCGCTGTTTTATAGGCAAAGGGACTCATTCGAAAGCATCATACTTAAAAATGAAAGATGGCAACCCTCTTCAAAAAGCAATTAAGAAAACCCCTTTCGAAAGGACACGTTCCGACTACATCGAAAGCTTTCAGTAAAACAAAGCAGACGCTTAACATTTGAAAACAAAGCAAAGATCTTGACCCCATTAGAAGCTAAGGTTTCGACACTTTGCATTCTGCCTTCCTCCAATCCACTATGTACCATCAATGTGATACCTTGTGTATTAGTTTCAACTTGGTGGGGTTTCGGCTTGATTAAAGGCGGAAGTTATGAGTCGAAAGGTGCTCCTAATAGAGTCAGAACCCACTTTTCTAGGTAAATCTGATTTAATGTCAATTAAAGCAGACACTTTCTAACTAAACTGCCTACTTGTAAACATATGATTGGTTGCCTCAACTTTTCAAATCCTTTACAAAAATAACTGCCACATAATTTCAGATCTAAACCAAGATTAGTTTAACAAATAAGCTCTTCCATTAAGTGAAACAATTAAATCATTTAAGTCCTCCTTTTAAAATAATTTAATTCTCATAGTAAATCACTTAGGAAAAATACCTAAAAATCACAAAAATTCATTTTTAATACGTTATCTAACATATCTAAATTTCAGGCCTAAATTCTCAATATAATTTCCAAAATAAATTTCTAAACCCAATTAACCATGTTTTCCTTTGAAAATTCATAATAAATTCTCAATAACTTGAAAATTATAAAAATTAAAACCCAACTCCAAAATCATGTCTTACATGACATAAATTTTCTCATGGTATTCGAAATCAATTATAATCGGTTTTACCCTTAAAACCATATAAAATCATATTTAAACAATCTTGTTTAAATCTAATATGTTATGATCCAAGCATATCATCATCCCAATCATGATAAAAATGGATTTAATCTTAGACCTGAAAACAAATGATCATAAGAACAAAATAGAGATGAAATAAATTATTATTCATCTTGTTTAAGATAAGGACTTTGAGATTTGATTGAGATTAATTCCCCTTACTTTAATTCCTTAGCTTTAGATTTAATTTCTCATCTTTTCTCCTAGTAATGGCCATCTCCTCTTTGATTTATATTTGTATTTTGTTTTTACAAGATGACGTGAATGGGAAATGAAACGTGAGTATATATGGGTAATAGATGTGTAGGCGGCAATTACCCTGATACCCTTGTGTTAGTTGATTAACATATGAAGCTCATTTATTTAATTAAGCCCGGCCTCTAAGTATTTATTCAAATCTCAATTCCCTTATCACTTTAAGATTTATATTATTATATTTAATTTATCTAATTAAATCTTCTGAATAATGTTATAAAAAGCTAGGGGTATTAACGATAGTTGGTGGTGGTTGTTTCTTTTTTCTTTTTTTAGCAACGAATGGAAATGTAAATATAAATAGTATTATCTTAAATGTCAAAATGCATATATGCATATATGTGTTTATATATGTTAATTCATTTTATAGTTCAAAATATACTATATTAAACTATCATTACACACACACACACATATAATGATGGTTTAATCAAGTATTTTTTGAACTATAAAATGAATTAAGCATTATGTCTGTTTAATGCTAGTTTTATTTAAAAAGATTTAAAATGTAAAAATAAATATAACACTATATTGTTCTAATGTTGATTTAGTTTAGCATTTTTTGTTGTTAATGTATTTTTCTTCGATGTTTACCTTTTGAATGATAGTTATAACTATCATTTTTTGAACTGTAAAACTAAATGTACCATTATATACATACATAATGCTAGTTTAATTTAGTATTTTTTTTTGTTTACTGATGATTTTTTCTTAAAAATATCAAGTGCGGTGACAATTTCAGTTAGGGTTTTGGTGCGTTGGCATGACATGATGATGCAATGTGGCATGAGATCTTGAGTACCGGTGTTTTTTTCCTTAACCTTTAAACTTGTGACCTGGATGTAACGTTTTTCTTAAGTTTGACCTTCCATATAATTTGGTTTTGTTATTGTAACGACCTAGAATTTCTGATATTTGAAATTCGAATATTTAATTTATTTTAAATATTAATAAGTGAAATTAATAAGTCGAATAATTTATTTTTCGAATAACTGGATTTAATTGGATAATTAAATCGATAATTTAATAGTTGAAATTCCATAAATAATTGAAATCTGGATTAAATGTGATTAAAAATGATTTATAAAGTTATATTAAATCATATTGAAGTTATAGTGATGTTATAGAACTTTTAAAATTGAATTTAAAGTAAATTTGTGAAAATTGAATATTTTAATATTTAATCGACTAGTGAAATTAGCCATTTTTGGGACAGTCTTAGAATTGGACGAAACTTGTTCCATTGGATCCGTAATAATTTGTTATTATCGGATTTCAATTTTCATAGCAATCGGAGTTGTCGTGTGACCGTGGCAGCTCGAAACGCATCAAAATTGTTTTAATATTAATTTGGCGAGTTAAAATAGTCATTTTTCAAATAGTCTCGAATTTCGACGAAACCAGTTTCATCGGATCCATAATGTTGAATTATTGTATGGTTTCAAATTTCGTGTCAATCGGATTTACCATTTGTCCGGGGCAAGCCAAAACGCATAGAAATTCGTTTAATCGATTTAATTTAAATTTGATCGTTTATTTCCGTAACTCTCACATACGATCGAATTAGCTCCCGAAACACGTTCCATTATGTTCAGAACGTGGGCAAAACCTTACGAACGCCAGGCGGCACGTGTGATTTGGGGATCGTTTGAAATTTATCAGCGATATATTCCCAATTTGGTAATGTGGCTTGTTGAGTGTTGCTGTGTGATGATCATTTATTGATCATTTGTGATCAAAGCGTGGCTTTTATCTCTGATACCATTTATTGATCATTTGTGATCAAAGCGTGGCTTTGTGAAAAAGCGTAGCTTTGTGGACGAGACTTCGTCAGGGCCTCACAACGCGGAAGTGGTCGAAACAGGAATGTTGCGGCAGGGTTATGAGGGTCGCGCCCTTTAGGGTATGTCATTTCCTTTTGGAAAGGGGTGGTATCATGGTATGGAGCCCAGATACTTACTCATGTGGACACACTTTATTTATTATGTGTGATGTTGTTACCGAGCGCTCGGATAAAGGTCCCAAAGGACCGGGGAATGGCATATTCGTGAGTTACCTAGTTATAGGGGTAACCCGACTTTGTTGGCAGAGAGCAGTTTGTCTCTCGGAGCGTCCAGCCAGAGGCGTTTCTTTCATGGCATAGGAAGTTCCTTAGCCTGACCATTTGTTGAAAAATCCAAAGAAACAATACGAACCTTTACGATTGAAATTGTATAACCTGTCTCCTCATGAGGCAGCTATAGCAGGCATAATATAATGGTACCTATGCTGGCTAAGATTAATATTATATTTTCGAAAGGATTTCCACAATATGCACTAGTAATAATATCAAAAGAGTTTTGGTTTGCGTAGTAAGCATTTTTGACTATCATAAGAAGAAATCTCCTCCAAGTCTGCGATTGCATTGTGTGTGTGGTGGGAGGTCTTATGGTAGTTTCATTTTCCAAAAGCATTGCGGGTTTCAATGTTAAAACTCTATTGTTGTTTGTTTCTAAAGATAAACTGTTTTAGTTCTCACACCAGTCACCATGACTGACCTGGAGTTTATTGTTTCCTTCCTAAACTCTGGGTGCCCATCAATTTCCACACGGGCAGTCTAGAGTCAGGTTATCAGGTCATTCTGGATTCAGGAGATGCTTTGGAGCTCAGTGGCGAACTGGATGGCGAGACGTATCACTTGTATATGATATTATTTTTCTGCTATGTATTCTGTATGAGGACAAGTTTATATAACTGTCCAGTGTTGTATTATTGTTGTAAACTCTGATGATGATGTAATGTATAAAATGATATAGTTCTTTGATTTAAAGATTATCCATTTATCTATTATATGTTGTTCCGCTGCGAATGTGAGATTCTGATATTGTTTCTGTTTCTGTTGTTTCTTCTTTCTTTTTCTTCTGTTTTCTTCTACCTTTTTTTTTCTCCATAACAATTCGGTTTTGCGGCATTCGATTGCTCGGCAGTTGATACAGTGGACGTATTAATGTCGATTTTCAAGCGACGAAAAATCGCAGTCGTTACAAATTGGGAAAAAGAGCTTAATAAATGGATTTTGTATTTTTAAATAGATTTGAAGAGCTAAAGGAATTTATTTTGAAAGGAAATAATTTTGAAATGTTTAGAAATTTATTTGATTTAAACTAATCAGATAATCGAATTAATCCTATCTATGGATGTTTGGATTTTATTGGATGTTGAATTGTTTGACATCTTTGATGTGTGATACTTTGTGATATATTCTGATTTGTGTGTGATGTGTGATCTATTTATCTGTGATAGATATATTTGTGATCTGTGAATGAAGATAAGCGTTATAATTTATATCGCTTATCAATTATATTGTTATATTTAATCTGTGATGATTGAATGCAGTTGCACTATTGTGTTAAACCCTTGGACTACACAGTACACACACAAATGTGGATTTCACGTGGAAATCGGTTAAGTCACAGATTTTTATCAATTTTGGAAAATTGAGTTTTGAATCCAAAATAGTTTTGAAATTGGAATTGAAGGTTTTTGAAATGAGTTTCAAAAGAAATAAAAGTTATTTTAAATAACTTAATAGAATTGGAATTTAAATCATTTGATTTAAATTTGAATTCAATATCTTGAAATTGAATTCAATGAATTGGGAATTTTGGTTTAAAAGATTGTATAAATTATAAAGGATGTTTATATGGGTTTTTAACCATTTAAAATGTGATTTTGGAAATTTAAATTTATATTCAAGTTTTATACTTGGGTGGAATTAACCTGTATAATTGTAATCAGTTTTCCCAAAAAACGAAAACTATCCGTTTTCAAATAATAATAGCTTTTATAAAGTGAAAAGATTTCCAATTTATATTGAAAACATTTCTAGTTGAAATGAAATTGTAAATAGTTTGGAAAACTATGAATTAACCCTTGTGAAGATGACTAAACTTTATTTTGAAATAAAAGTGTATTTCAAAAGGTGTATCTTTTATATTATAAAAGATTTGAATTGTGAATAGTTTTGAAAGCTATAGATTAAATCTTGATTTAAAGATTTAATAGGTTAATTCAAATTGAAATGGAAATTTATTTGGAAATCTGTAAATAAAACTTTGTGAAGTAAATCTTTTTGTTTAAATATTTAAAATGGTAATTTGTTAAACCATTTAAAGGAAAGGATTTGGGTTATAAGTTGTGACTTAATTGAAATCCCAAAATTCATATGTTTTGAATATTTGTGCTCACTATTCGGGTTAGGCGGGAAAAGACCTTTGTGTCATATAACCCATTCCGAATTAGTGATACGACGGTATGGATCGAATTGAAGACCGGTGGTGAAGACCGGGTGTTTGTGAAAACAATAGGATGACCTATCGATTGTCTCTGCACCGTTAGCTACGGTATAGAGATTTCCTTTGTGATGGGAAGTTTTATCGGGATTGTGAATACCCGGATTGCAAGGGCTTCTTTGGAAGTGCCTTCGGTTCTGTTCGAACCCGGAACAGACTTGTATGGTTACATGTCTGACATTACATTTTGAGATGTAAAGCTGATTTCTTTCAAATACATTTCTGTTGGTGGCGGAGAATTTATTCTCTTAGCTTAACACCCTTGTCTGAGACATACGAGCTCAGAGGTTATGTAGTTGAAATTTATCAGCGATATATTCCCAATTTGGCAAAGTGCATGCTGAGTGTTGCTGTGTGATGATCATTTATTGATCATTTGTGATCAAAGCGTGGCTTTGGTATTTATTAATATTTAAAATAAATTAAATATTCGAATTTCAAATATCAGAAATTCTGGGTCGTTACAGTTATCTTCTCATTCATGATTTGTATCGAACTAGTTGTTTGGGAAATAGTGAAAATTAGATTTAATGATCGAAAACTATTTACAATAAATTTATTATAGAAAGTTATATTTTAAAATTATATTTGCCAGGTTTGTAGATAATAAAATGTATACAAATAAAAATTAAATTTGTTCGATAGTTAAGTTGTATACTTTTTCCAACCAAAAAAAAATCCAAGTCCTCTTTTTGATTGCTCTTCTTTTCTTTTTCCTTTTTTTAATTTATATTTTAACATATTATCACTTTTCCATATCAAGATTTTAGCATTTTGGAATTAGTTTGAGCATCTATTTTTTGAAATGAAAATTTAAAAACATGCTTAGTATTATTTTCTCTTTTTTACCCTTTGTTTTACTATTTACAAAGGAAGATTGTGAAATACTAAAAGTGTAAATAGTAAAGTAATTGTGTAGAAGTCCATAATAACATACACATTTTCTTTCTATTAATTAATATCCTCTTATATCATGAGCTGCAATTTTAAAGGTAAATAGCTTTCGAAAGCATAAATTTTTGAATGCTAAATGTTTGATGTCATTGGGAAAATATAAGCTTTGAAAATGTTGCAATCTATGTCTCTACCATGGTTCATACTTCCGACCTCCAGTCTCTAAATCCAATGTCTTGCCACCAAGATACACAATCTTATGTGCATACACATTAATTTAGATATAGAAATAATAGTATGAAACTAGAACATCATTTGGCATAAACAAGATCAAATTTGAACCGAACAAACATCAAACATATGGATGTATTAAAATAAAACAAACATATACACATACATGATAAGGGTTCGTTGTCACCTCTATATCTAGCCTCTATCCATTATTTCGTATCAATAAATTGAGAAACGAAATAAACTTTTGAACATATAATTGATTTGTTATTGAGATCATTTACATAAAAAATTGGATTGATTCACAACTTCACGCTCATTCAAAACCGTAGTTCATTGTGAACCATCACACACGCACGTGCATACACAATCAAATTCCCATCTTTTAAATCCCCTTTACAATCGTTCTCATTTTTTGTGTAAATAATTTCAAAGAAAAAAAAATGTTGACATGTTCTATTTGTTTGCAAGATTATGTATATAAAATTTTGAATCATTTTGAACCGATTAACCCGTTCAAAACTACAAACCGATATGAACCATAAGAAAATATTTATTTCAACCATCAATATGTTTTGTAATTTTGAAGGGATTATAAAATTTTGAAATGATTCAAAACTTTGCATAGATGATCTTCCAACTAATAGAACATATCCATAAAATTTTAGTTCATTTCGGAAAAAAATTGCACAAAAGATGAAGAGGGATAAAAAAGGCGATTTGAAAGAGAAGGGCCTTGATTCTTCCCATATACGCCATACACACATATCATGAGATACATGTTTTGAGAAGATAATAGTTTTTGCAAATACTAGTGTGCGAATGGAAGAGCTTTTGCAATTACAGTTTTAAAACTAACTAGTTTTTGTGGCACTAAGAATCGAATTGATATAGTGACCTATTATCATTATGTGACAGTTGAATGTCTTTGCACATTTTAGGAATGTAAAACTCAATCCTATACCCACTATCTAAAGGCATAGAGAAACATGGAAAAATTGGTGAATGACCCAATGTACATATTCCTTTGGGTTGATACTGGTACGATTTTAAATAAAAATATAACTTATATGTTTCATATTCAGTAGCGGTACAAAATAATAGTACATGGGTTTCCAAAAGCATAACAATACACAAAAATTAACACAAGAAGTAATCCCATGAGATAGCATAAAATATGATACTATTTGGATCAAAAATGGCACAAACACTCAATGAAATATCAAATATGAAAATTAAAGAAGAAAAGAAGATAAAAACAAGAAAAGAATATATAATTTTTATAGTGGTTCGGCAAATTCTCCGGCCTACGTCCACTTAGTTGATTTCTGTTGATTATCCTTTATTTTTATAAAGATGTTCTTACAACTTAATTGGTTACAACTTATAAGGATCCAAAGAGTGTAATTCAGAAGTATAATTCACAACTTGTCGAAATCGGGAGTTTAGTAAGAAGAAGAAGAAGAAGTCCCTTTTGAAGTGTATTCCTCCTCTATATATAAACGGACATCTCTATGATAATCTTCAAAAATAGCTCAACACGTTCTCCACGTCCTACATGACGTTCCATAAAAATCTCATAGCCAAACCCTGATCCAAATTTTACAAGTCGGTGATGAATTGAAAGCCTCAAATCGGTGATGAGTTGTAAGCCTCAACTCAGTGGTGAGTTGAGGTAGTCCCGGGTTAAGTTAGTGTTTTGTTCGAGCTTGCCTTGAGTCCTTCTTGAAGTAGTTTTCCTTACATGTTTTTCCACCTTTTCCTTCGAGCCTTGCTCATGTTTTTCTTCACCTTACTCCGGTCTCAACTCGATGGTGAACCATAGCCTTCGAGTCAGTGATGATCCAAGAAGGCCGCGTTGTGAAATCTTGCCAAATTTTGGCTATCTTCTTTACACTTCTTCATATTTCATCCTATGATGTTTTTTAAATTTTGGACTCTGTTTCTCTATCGTTTTTCAGTCCAGTTCAATCATTCGAGTCTGTTCAAATACTATGGGAAATTTTCTAGTAACATATACACTATTTAATGTTAACTCCTTTATTTCGGCGACCTAAAACTCCGACCTAACATATTCAACGACCTAAGGGAAGTTGCGACCTAAATAAAGCTGCGACCTAAGGGAAGTTGCGACCTAAGGGAAGTTGCGATCTAAAGGAAGCTGCAACCTAAGGGAAGTTGCGACCTAAGGGAAGTTGCGACCTAAAGGAAGCTGCGACCTAAGGGACTTCACGATCTAAAGGTATCTACGACCCAACCTGTCCAACGACCTAAGAGTGCTAGCAACTTATGAAGTGTCACGACCTAACTTCTCTACGACCTAAGAGGCCTCACGACCTAGCAACCTAACTGGTTCAGAAGACAGTACAACTTACGACCTACCTCAGGTCGCTCACGACCTACCTTAGGTCGCTCACGACCTAACTCCGTTGCCCAGTTTATACAAACCAACCTAATTCCCTATGCCGCTTTCCTATAAGTCGCTTGCGACCTACCAGCCCACTAGGTCGCCAACGACCTAGTACCTTCCTTAACTCGCCTACGACTTACCACTTCAGCCTGCTTCTTAAGTCGTTAGTGGACTGCGACTTAGCTTAGGTCGCTCGCGACCTACGGCCTAACTTAGGTCGTACGCGACCTAAGACTTGGCAAAAACTTCTGTCTAGAATTCAATTCCTATAAATACCCCCCAAACTCCAACAAGTAGAGGACTTTTGGCCGATCATTTCTTGAAGCGTCGTTACTCTGCCGAACTCTCAACTCATTCGACAATTGAAGATCTTCAAACATTCGAGACACTACAACAAGCTTCGAGAGGAATTTCCTACATCCAACACAGATTCATCAAGTTTCATCATCGAAGTTTGAGCTAGTAGTCGAGATTGTCTTTGTGATCAAACTGTATTGTTTTCATAAGTGTATTGTATCGTCTTGTAACCGGATTCAGTAATAAAGAGATTCAAAGTGGACGTAGGCTCGATCTCAAGCCGAACCACTATAAACTACTGTCTGTTACTGCTTTTTCGCTATTTTACTGCTTAATTTCTATTCCCGTCACACGGGTGGTGCTTTCACAATCCTACTACACACACCGGGTGTTAGCGTTCACTTTTTAGCGTTAACATTTTGGTGCTTTCACTGAGAACCCAACTCAGGCGATCATTCACCATTGATTCACGGAAGTTTGTTGAAAATGTTTCCTTCAAAACCAGAAGTCTATCAGACATAATGGCTCCTGGAAGAAAACGTAAGACTGTTAGATCTAATGATGATCGCGACAATACTACCACCTCTCCCTCTCCAAGTCAAGCAGCTCCGAGTGTCGGAGTGACGCGAGAAGAATTAGATGCTGCTGTATCCGGGTTGTACCAGCAATTTGAGACTCAGAATACTCTAATGATGGAGAAATTGAACACTTTGCTGGGGGCTAGTCAAAGGCCAGTGAACAATGAAGAAAACTATGCTGATGCTGTTCATAACTCCGAAGGGAGAAATATTCCTCAAGGGGGATCAGGTGCTGTTGAAGGGGCACCCCTCCAAGCTGAAGGATCCAGGCCAACGCCAGTTTTCCACGAACATTTGCCCGGGCAAACATCCGAGAAAATGGCAGAAGTCTACTCCGCGAAATCCTTAAATAATGAGGAATATCTCTCCAACATGATTCGGCAGATAATGAAGGAAAGCAGGCAGATGAATGAAGATGAGAATGATTGGGGATTTGCTCCGAGTAGAACTCCATTTACCGAGAGGATTCTAAAGGCTGAGTTTCCCAGAAAATTCATTCCTCCTACCATTCCTGCATATCGAGGAACAAGTGACCCAAATCAATTCTTATACAAATATGATTGGCACATGAATGGCGCTAGAGCAACTGATGAGATTAAGTGCCGATATTTCTTGGTGTATTTGGAAGGAGTGGCATTACTTTGGTTTACCAAGCTTCCTGTGCGATCTGTTGACCAATTTTCCGATCTGACCCGAAAATTCTAGGAACAATTCAGACTGTATATTTCAAGAGCAAAAGGTATAATGTCTCTCTCAAGTCTTGAACAGAATCATGGAGAGCCCATCAAATCCTTCCTGAATCGCTTTAATTTAGCCCTAGCAGAAGTTGATAACGCGGAACCGCGAATGATCTTGACCTACTTAATGCGGGCTATTGACAAGTCAAGCGAGTTTGGAAAATGGTTAAAGATGAAGGAACCAAACTCACTCGAAAAGTTCTACAAAAAGGCTGATGAGTTCATGCGCCTAGAGAATCTCTCCGCGTCAGCTAAAGTTGTGACGACAGTGGTGTAAAATAATGCTACAGTTCAGAACAAAAAAGAATCTGTAAATCAGAAAAGGGAGATTAATGGTGGAAAGAAGCAGAAAGATCTCAAAAAGCCCTGCTTCCTCAAACCTTCGGATTTTACCCCTCTGACTGATACACCGGAGAATATTTTCATCGCCACTAAGGATGCTGTAGAATTTCCAAAACCATCGGCAGTAAAAGTTGGTAAAAATGCTGTTCAAAGTGGAAGATTTTGCAAATTTCACAACCAACCAGGCCATGATACCAACGAGTGCCGCCACTTGAAAAGCCTGATTGAAGAATTGTTAAGAGAAAATAAGTTGCAGCAGTATGTTAAAAGGAATAGAAAAGACCCGTCTTCATCTAGCCAAGGGCAACTACCCCCAGCTCATTCATCTGGTTTAGGAGAGAGGCCTGCTGAAAAGGAAAGACCTGTTATCAATGTGATCACAGGAGGACCTCACCCGGCTGGCAGGAGTTGGGGTGAGATGGAAAGGTATGATAGAGCTTTGAAGTATGCCCCAGCTGAAGAAAGTGTCTTAATCTTGGAAGATGCTGCACCTCTAAAGCAGCAGAAGACTTTTCATGACGATATTATGTTCAGAACCAGGGATTCTATTGATGTGGAAGCTCCTACCGAGGACCCTTTAGTTGTCTCTGTCGGTATTGGGCCGGCTATTGTCAGAAGAGTGCTGGTTGATAGTGGTGCCTCGTGCAACATACTCTTTAAAAATACATTTGACCAAATGAAAATTCCAATGACAGACGTACAAGCTTCTTCACACAAGATTGCCGGATTTACAGGAGAGCTGAAACAACCAATTGGAACGGTGGATTTGTTTGTTGAAATGGGCGAAGGACATAAGAAGTTGGTTCGGAAGCAAACTTTTGTAATTGTTGATGGATTCTCCGCCTATAATGCTTTCTTGGGTCGGCCTACTCTTGCTGCTCTCAGGGCCGTCCTCGCTCCGTGGTGCTTAACAATGAAATTTCCTACTGATAATGGGATTGCTATTATTAAGGGAGATCAGAACGCGGGGCGAGAATGTTATCTTATAGAGCTCCGAGAGGCCAGAAAAAGAGAAATGGGAAAAGATGCGGCAGCTCCGCTCCGCATCAAAGAACCAACCTTGTAGCAGCTACGGGGTGGCCCCTGTACTGGCGAACACAGCAATGCAAGGAAAGAAATGGACCCCAGGAAAGCCAGTACAGGGGAAAATAGAGTGGTACCCGTGGAAGTAACGGTACCAATATCTGTTGACTCGAAAGACCCAAACAAAGTACTCAATGTGGGTTCACAACTGAGCATAGCAGTTCAAAACACGCTGATATCATTCTTAAAAGCCAATCTAGATGTGTTCGCTTGGTGTCATGCTGATATGTGTGAGATCTCCCCGGAAATTGCTGTACATACTCTAAACATTGATCCAAAATTCACGCCAGTGAAACAGAAAAGAAGAACTCAAGGTCCAGAAAGGTCAGCAGCGTTAAAAGAAGAAGTTGATCGGCTTATGGAGAATGATTTCATCAGAGAATCCACTTATCCAAATTGGGTTTCAAATCCAGTACTGGTTATGAAGGAAAATGGAAAGTGGAGAGTATGCATCGATTTCTCGGATCTAAACAAAGCTTGCCCCAAAGATTGCTTCCCACTGCCCAGAATCGATCAATTGGTGGATGGAACAGCTGGGCATGAGTTGTTATCATTTATGGATGCTTACTCCGGATACAATCAGATTATGATGCATGAGCCAGATCAGGAAGACACAAGCTTTATCACAGATGTGGGTCTCTACTGCTACAAAGTTATGCCTTTCGGATTGAAAAATGCTGGGGCAACCTACCAAAGGCTCGTCAATGCGATGTTCAAACCTCAGATTGGTAGAACCATGGAAGTTTATGTTGACGATATGTTGGTAAAGTCAAAGAAAGCTGTAGACCACATGGGAAACTTGGAGGAAATGTTTGCAATTCTTCGAAAGTACGGAATGAAGCTCAATCCATTGAAATGCTCGTTCGGAGTAGAGTCCGGGAAATTCTTGGGTTTCATTGTGAGCGCCAGGGACATCGAAGCCAATCCTACTCAAATCTCAGCTCTAAGAGAGGTCAAAGCCCCTAAAACAAAGAAAGAAATGCAAAGCCTCAATGGAAAAGTTGCTGCTCTGAGTCGTTTCATTTCCAAGGCCACAGACAAATGCATTCCCTTCTTTGATGCTCTAAAGAAAGGAAAGAAAAATTTCGAATGGACTCCCGAATGCCAAAATGCTTTCGATGAACTAATTCGTCATATGGAAATGCCTCCAGTTCTTTCCAAGCCTAGTGATGGTGAAGATCTTTTCATCTATTTAGCAATTTCATCTCATGCTCTCAGTGCAGCACTTGTACGAGAAGATACGAAAATACAACGTCCAGTTTATTACATCAGCAAACGGTTCACTGGGGCAGAGATGAATTATTCGAAGATAGAAAAGCTCGTCTATTGTTTGCTAATTGCTTCTAGGAAGTTGAGACCATACTTTCAAGCTCATCCTATCAAAGTTCTTACTGATCAACCTCTAAAGCAAGTCCTGTTTCGTCCTGAAACTTCGGGTCGTCTTTTGAAATGGAACATTGAACTCAGCCAATATGATATCACTTACCATCCCCGAAGAGCAATCAACGGACAAGCTTTAGCAGATTTCATCGCAGAATCTACTGACAAAGGTGATAGTGAGAATGAAATGACTGATGGCATTCCAATCCAGTGGAAGTTGTATGTTGACGGATCGAGAAATGATTACTGTTCTGGGGCAGGAGTTGTGCTTGAAACCCCCGAAGGACGATCGTTGTGTTATGCATTGAGATTGGAATTTCCTTCAACGAACAATGAAGTAGAGTATGAAGGCCTTATTGCCGGTTTGAAAATTGCCAAGGAACTAAACATCAAAGTGTTATAGATTTTCAGCGATTCTCAACTTATTGTTTGCTAGGTAAAGAAAGAGTTTCAAGCTAAAGGTGGAAATCTGCCCGCTTACTTGTCAAAGGCATGTGAACTTCTCGAAGATTTCGATCATTATACGATAAGTCATATTCCTCGGGTAGAAAACATGAAAGCGGATTCTCTAGCAAAGTACTCAAGTTCTGGAGAAGCTCAATTACTGGGATTAGTTCCTGTGGAAGTTCTGTCAGCTCCAAGCATTGATGGAATGGATGTTGATTGGATTATGGCTGCATCTCAGGAGCATGAATCATGGATGACTCCAATCAAAGAATACCTACTCAATGGTTCCCTGCCAGAAAGTTCGAAAGAACGCCAAAAACTGTTACGGAAAGCGTCACGATATATAATTCAAGACGGCCGATTGTACAGACGGGGATTCTCAATGCCATTGCTCTGATGTGTAACTAAGGAAGAAGCCAAGAAAATTCTAGCTGAGGTACATGGAGGAGAATGTGGAGATCATTCAGGTGGTCAAACCCTAGCCAAGAAAGTTCTCCGATATGGATATTTCTGGCCGGATATTAATCGAGATGCTGCTATCTACTCCAGGAAGTGTGACAAATGTCAAAGATTCGCAAAAATCCCAAAAGCGCCTTCCACTGAACTCACACAAATGGTCAGCCCATGGCCGTTCGCCATTTGGGGAATAGACTTGATTGGACCTTTATCGATCGCTAAATCTGGAATCAAATATGATATTGTTGCTGTTGATTATTTCACAAAATGGGCTGAGGCTGAACCCTTGGCTACCATCACCTCTAAAAAGATGATAAATTTCGTAACTAAAAATATCATTTGCGGATATGGTGTGCCGCAGAAGATAATCACAGACAACGGCACTCAGTTTGAAAGTGAAGAATTCCAGGATTTTTGCAAACGGTTCAGAATTCGAAAAAGCTTCTCAGCAGTGGCTCATCCGTAGGCAAACGGGCAAGTGGAAGCAGTGAACAAAATTATCAAGTCAACCATCAAAAAGCAACTCGAAAAAGCAAAAGGTGGTTGGGTCGATAAGCTTCCATTAGCACTATGGGCATACAGAACTACTCACAAAACTGCGACTGGACACACTCCATTTTCACTGGCATACAGATCAGAAGCAATGATTCCAGTGGAAGTAGAAGTTCCTTCACACAGGAGGATTCATTTCAATGAAGTTGAAAACGAAAAGCTGCAACTTGAAGCACTTGATTTTCTTGATGAAAAAAGAGAAGAAGCTAGGCTCAGAGTTTCAGCTTATCAGCAAAGGATAGCTAGGCACTTCAACTCTAAAGTTCGCCAACGCAGCTTTAAGGTCGGAGACTTAGTTTTGAAAAGGGTCATGACAGCAACTAGTGTGTTTGGGCCAAACTGGGAGGGACCATATGCCATAGGCAGTAAACTTCTTGATGGCACTTTCAAACTCATAACTGTTGAAGGAGATCCAATTCCAAGAGCCTGGAACAGCAACCACTTACGTCCTTATTTTACTTGAAAAGAGCTTTGCTCAAAATTGTAAAATAGTGATGAATGTATCAGTTGTATTGAAAGACATTGTAAATCAGTGCAAGTTAATAAAAGCTATAAAGTGGATGTAGGCCCGATTCTCGGCCGAACCACTATAAATCTTGTGTTCTTTACTATTTCATAATGCCTGTTTCATTTCGATATGTAAATACTTTAAATGTATTGCTAACATGTCGATTCAAAATTGCAGGACATTAAAACAAGGCTTGCTCGTCACAAAGCCAAGCGACTTCTATAAATCACCTATTAAGCAAATACCAAGCGACAAAAAATTCCAGATTCAAATCCTATACAAGAAGAACTTCACATAAAAAGTTGGCGACTCCACTGTGGCAAGCCTTCGTTAACTGGTTGTGATTGTTGATATGAACAGACATCCAACTAGGTAACTCGCGTTTGTCCTGTGAAGTTATTCAACAGTGAAGTCCACTTCTTCGGATAAGGCAATTTACTTGCAAAAGGAAAGAAGATGCGCTTGGAAGCGATAATAAAAGATCGCTAATGAGCAGATGATGAGAGAACATGGCCAAGCAAACACAGAAGCAGCCAAAAGGAGGTATGCCTCTCAATAGAAGGGCCGGTAGAACCACCGAAGGGACACCTTCCCAAGCAGAAGGAACATGGCCCTTGCTAACTGATCGTGATGCATCCGATCAGGAAGCTTGCGTCTGTCCCGTGGATCTGCTCGCCCCTAAGATGCAACCTTCCTGGCACACCAACCAACCGATGCTCCTTCCCAAAGGTCAACAAAGCCCTCTAACGAGGCACGCCAAAAAAAATGAAAGTGCTTCTCTCAAAAAAAAAAAGATTGGTGGAACCACCGGAGGGGCACCTTCCTAAGCTGAAGGAACAGGGCCCTTGTTAATTGATTGCGATCGTTTATGCAAACGAACATCCAATCAAACAACTTGCGTCCGCCCCGTGGATCCATCCAACCATGAGAAAGTAACTTCCAGGCAATCAAAAAGCCCTCTTCGGAGGCACAAGCCCTCTTCGGAGGCACAAGCCCTCTTCGGAGGCACATGCCCTCTTCGGAGGCAAAATCCCTCTCCCGAGGCACCACAAGCCCTCTTCGGAGGCACATGCCCTCTTCGGAGGCAAAAGCCCTCTCCCGAGGCACCACAAGCCCTCTTCGGAGGCACATGCCCTCTTCGGAGGTAAAAGCCCTCTCCCGAGGCACCACAAGCCCTCTTCGGAGGCACAACTCTTCGGAGGAGCCCTCTTCGGAGGCATGTCCCAAAATAGAATGCTCAAACAAAAAGGCCTTCTCCGGAAGCACATTTCAACTCTCAAAGGAAGGTTAACTTATTCATCTCAAAAAAAATTCTTCCTTAAAAAAGTTGAAATGCTACAAAAAGACCTCTTCGGAGGCACACTTCACCGTGTTCAAAGTACCAAAAATAAGCCCTTTACTGGGGCACAAAATCAAAACCTTCTTCAGAAGCTCATTTCACTGCGTAGGAAAATCCACTTTTTAACAAATAAAAGCGATCATCTCTGAAAGTTGAAGTGTTCGTCAAGGAAGAAAGAGAAAGTAAAAATTTCTCCAAAAACGAGATATGATCTATTAAAAGCAAAATGATTCTTCCTTTAAAAGTGGAATAGTTATACTCTGAAATAAGAGTATCAGTCTTGTAAAAGCTAGAAATGTTGCAATGCACTTGTGGTATGGGGGCAACACTATACAATTCAGTTACATTAATAAAAGGAATATGCAAGCAACATACCGCAAGTTCATTGCAATATCATGAAAAGTAGATGTGGAATAAATGCATTCTCAAACACAGACAAAAAAGTTTGTACAAGTAAAAAGAATCGTTTATTCTACACTAAAAGTGAGAAACAGATGCATTCTCACATACACAAGAATTTGTACAAGTAAAATAGCTATTTTATTCAATACTATGAAAACTTTTTACATTGTGCAGATCACAAAAAGAAGCGGGGACCGGTACCCGCACAATTTCTGGTCAACACATGAAGAAGAAAAACAGAGAGAATAAAATCAAGCTCATTTCTCCTTCTTCCCACCGTTGGAGCCTTTACCCGGCCTAATGATTAGTTTTTGAAGCCGTTGTGGACGGATCGGGGAGGAAAGAGAAAGAGGCACAGCTGGATCAACTTCCGCTTCTTCTCCAGCGGAAATGTTTTTCTTCGCCTTCTTCATGGCACGCTTCCCTTTCCTCTTCGAAGAAGATTCGCTCCCCGGAGTAGCAAGCAGTGTAGAAAGCTTTGTGTCATCGTCAAGAGACTGCTCTGGGGTCTTCTCAGAGTCATCAAGATCCTCCGCCTTCTGCTCTTGCGAAGCGGCCGGATCATCCAGGCCCTGAAGAGCTTCAATTTTCTCTGCTTGTGATCCCGGTTGGGAAGCAGAAGGAGGAGTAACTTGGGAAGATGGAGGAACGACAACTAGAGGAGTGGAAGTTTGTGCAGTATTCGGTGCTTCCGCTATAGAGAAAAGAAGTTAAAATCAGTACTCTCCGGAAAAAGTAAAGATGTTGGTTCATTGACACTTAAGTAACAATTGAGAAATTCATCAAACTCAGTTGAGGCAAATAAGTAGTCTGCTAGACTTGGATCAACATCGAAGTTACCTGGAGAAGCTGGTTTGATCACATTGATTTCAAATTGCTCAGCTTCAATGTCGTCTTGAGTCTTTTCCTCGTCCTGAGCAGTGGAAGCCTCAGTAGCTGTGGTTTTAAGTTCGGCATTTTCGGGAGGTGGAGAATGGGAACTAGAGCCAATGTTTTCGGGATCGACCCAAGCCGGAGGATGGGCAGAGTCAGCTACAGTCACTTTTTCTAAACATTCTCCTCCCGCTGCATCGGCTCGCTCCCTAGCAAGCTGCTCTTTTCCCCTAGCAAGGGCGGCGCGCGCCTCATCATCCAGATAAGTCGCTTCAAGGTCTGCCTCAGCATATCCAGCACCTCCGAACATGTCCACTATTGCTTCCCACACTTCGGCTAAGGTAGTCTCATATTTTGGTCCCAAGAATGAGAGACTACCACGCCCTAGAACGCTGTGGATGTAAAAGTCGAATAAAGTAGAGTCAATAATGGCTTTAGTTGCTTTATGAGATTCTTCAGCTGCAACTTTTCCAACAACTGCATCATCGCGCTCTTTCTCAAATTTAAGAAGTTGAGCTTTTAACATCTCAATCTCCGCGTTTTGGGAAATAGTTGTACCCCGCAGCTCTGCATTTTCTTTGCGGTATTTCTCATTAATGTGCTGCTCGGCTGCAAGCTTCATCTCGGCATCCCTTTGCGCAACATGTGCATCTCGCACTTGCTTCTGAAAGACTTCTTCTTTTTGAGTATGCGATGAAGAAGAAGAGGCGATATCTTCTTTAAGTCGCTTGACTTCAGATTCAAGCCTTGCGTTATCATCCGCGATGCTCGTCATCTCCGCGCCGTGCTGCTTACACCATTTAGCCCATTCAGCCTTATCGTTCTCCAGAGTCAGCATGTTTTCGAGATTCATATGATTGACTCTTTGGAGTTCATCAACAAGCTTTTGCCATTGCGATATCCTCTCAATATCAAGCCTAACTGCATCATGATTTCTGAGCATGGCTTGTTTATCGATCGGAACTAGATCTAAATCAAAGCGCACTCCTTTTAAGCACCAATTCGGAAATCGGCTTTGAAGTGTTGGAGGGCCATCTTTAACTTGATACTGAGGCATGTTGATGATCGCTTGGATGTTGGATTTCTTTAAAGGAGGAGAGCCGGCCGGGATATTAGAAGAGATAGGAGCGTCAGTTTTTCCAGAAATTGCAGACGCGTTCGTTTCATCAAGTCTAGCCCGTTTACTCGGGTCCCCAGCAGCATGGCTTTTCCCTTTATCATCCTAATATTTCCTTTTATGGAAGTCATCGTCCCTTTTTCTCTGTTGCTCCTCATAAGCTTGCCTCTCTTGAGTTTTTCTAATTGCTCGCTCTTTGTCAGATTCTTTGCGAGTGGGAAGGTAGCGTCCGTAATCGTAAGACTCGCGCCCTCCGTAGCGCCGAAAGTTGTCGAAATATGAGCCACTTCGCCCCATTGTAGAACCTGAAATTGAAGAAAAGACAAGCCTTAGAAATCTCCAAGTTGAAGAAGCTAAGTGCGTATAAGTGCTAAACATCCTAAATGTGTGTGATGTGCGAACTACGTGTGTCAAACTACAAACCACTCTTTGGTTGGGGAGCGATAACAGATTGAGAAGCAGGAGTTGATTTTTGAGCCAACGAAGTTTTCTGCAAGGTAGATGTCGCTTCAGTCATAGGAGATGTAGCTTTAGTTAAATCATCTTTGAAAAGTTCCTGAGAAGTGATCATCAGATCACTCAACCCATCAAAGGTATCATCACCATCATGTTTTGTGGGGCTTTCTTTCTCGACTCCTTTATCATCAACTTTCTCGAAATGTTGGGAAGTTTCTTCTTCTTCAATAACGGGAGAAAGTGCCAACTTGCTGGATGACCCCACAATGTCGGTAGGAGTAGAACACTTTACCAATGAAGTCTCAATGGTAAGTCCTTTCGGTGAGAGTTCTTCAGCATGGACTGGAGTATCCGATGTTTTTACTGGAGAATTAGGGACCTCATAGGGCTGGTTAGATCGAGAAGAGTGTAAAAGTCCATACTGATGCAAAAATTCATCTTTCAACAAAAATTTGGCGCTTCTTCCTTCCGCCGCCACAGCATTTAAGGTTTCAAGGATTGACTTGAGGCTGGGATTTCTGAGCGAAGGAGGAAGTGCTGGAAAAAGAAAAAGAATGAAGTTAAGCATTTGGTAATTCGGGTTTCGAAAAACTCATGAGATGAACGGCAAAAGACAATCTTACTTCCGACTCTCCAAACAGCGTAGAATCCTGGAGGACACCGGACAAAGAAAAATTGACTCAGAAATCCGTGAGCACTTTCGGGCAAATCCAAAATCAATTTCCGGTTTCTGGCACCTCTCACGAGCACGATTGAAGGATGGTCTTTGTTCTTTGAAAAAGTGCATAAGTAGCAAATTTCGTCAAAACTCGGGAGACGGTCAAGCGTCCTCCTAAACAGAATGCATAACCCCATCAGAACAGCGTAACCATTGGGGTGTAGCTGGAAGGGCGAGATAGCTAATCGAAGAAAGAGTTCACGAAGAACTTCATTGAAAGGCGGAATAGCCCCGCTTAAACACATCTGGCGGTTCACTGCGACAAAACCGAGGGGTGGCCTGTCAGCTATGTCGCTTGCTCCAGGGAATATAGCATCTGATTCAGCAATACCGAATTGGGTACATAGTTGTCTAAAAACTTTGTGGCTCAGAGTAGTCGGAGTTCTCTCCGGAGGATCGATCAGTGGGTTGGCTATCGGGAAAGCTTCTCCGACTGGTCCTGAATCTTCTTGTTGAGATGTCATTCTACACAATCAACTTGATGTTCAAATATCAAGGTGCACGTTTCCTAAAAAGTGTGAAGTGTTGTGCGAAACTAGAAAAAAGTAACAAACAACTATAACTGGAATCAAATTAGTTAATACTTGTCAATTATTGAGTTTCAGGGTTTGTTATTGTAAATACAAGTACAGTGTTATAGCAAACAAATCAGCTTTGGTTGATTATTGTAGTTTTGCTTTGATACTTCACTTGAAAATGTCGTTCCACAGCGTTTCAATCACACAGTTCATTTAAGCTGATTATTCTTTATCGACTAATCTGTCATTCGGTGTGGGCAGTCAATGGCAGTATATTCGTCCCAAGTTTTCTGCAAATACTATGTTTAACAGGTTATTAACATTAAAGACAGAACAATTTGCAAAAAAATGCGACTCAGTTCAAGTTCAAAGCTCAGACAACTTCTGGCCAAACTTCTAAGTCCTAGGTCGTCCAGCGACCTATCATAGGTCGAGGCATAGTTAGGTCGTGCAGTGCAAGTTAAAACGTTCAGAGCGATGCAGAGTTTGTTCAAGTCTTAGGTCGTTCAGCGACCTATCATAGGTCGAGGCTACTTTAGGTCGCACTGCAAAGCAAATAATTCGAGGCAATGCAAATTCCCTAAGTCCAAATGGCTCATGTCCTAAGTCGCTCACGACCTAACGTAGGTCGGCAACCATTTAGGTCGCAAAAGGTTGTTCGGATTCACGTAGGTTGGTCAGGTTTCTTAAGTCGTAAGGTTTAGGTCGTACAATTCCCAACGCGACCTAACTTTTAGGTCGTCCAGATCTGGTAACTCGCTGACTTCCTCCTCACGTAATCATCTGCTAGACCCAATAACCCAATAGCGCCACTACGAAGAATTCCATCACCCTCTTCGTGAATTTCATTCATATCCATGAGCCACCCGAAAAATTGATTCCAAATCCCTCTGATCCATTGTGAATGTTACCGTGCTTTCGTGAATCGCAACATCGTGACAAACGACGACCAAGAATCAGTTGTAATGATCATTTGAAACGAAACACGACATGTGAAGCTAGATTCGGGTCGGAAAATATGGATTCGCAATCAAGCAGCGTTTATGATGGAATGGAGATTGAATTTACTTACGAATTATGTTGGTAAGGAAGAATCGACAACTGAAGGGATTGAATTTGTCTTTGGAAGCTCGGAAAATCGTCAATGGCGATGGAAGCTCAGAACAGTATGGTGGGGAGGAAGGAGCGACCTAACTAATTTATATGAGGATGAGAAAGGGAGGCGAACAGGCATGCAAGTTAACACAAGTTTTAGGTCGATCGCGACCTAACAAGGTTAAGTCAAAGCACGCGACCTATGGTATAGGCATGTACTTCGAGGGGCAAATGTTAACTCCTTTATTTCGGCAACCTAAAACTCCGACCTAACATATTCAACGACCTAAGGGAAGTTGCGACCTAAATAAAGCTGCGACCTAAGGGAAGCTGCGACCTAAGGGAAGCTGCGACCTAAGGGAAGGTGCGACCTAAAGGAAGCTGCGACCTAAGGGACTTCACGATCTAAAGGTATCTACGACCCAACTTGTCCAACGACCTAAGAGTGCTAGCAACTTATGAAGTGTCATGACCTAACTTCTCTACGACCTAAGAGGCCTCACGACCTAGCAACCTAACTGGTTCAGAAGACAGTACAACTTACGACCTACCTCAGGTCGCTCACGACCTACCTTAGGTCGCTCACGACCTAACTCCGTTGCCCAGTTTATACAAACCAACCTAATTCCCTATGCCGCTTTCCTATAAGTCGCTTGCGATCTACCAGCCCACTAGGTCGCCAACGACCTAGTACCTTCCTTAACTCGCCTGCGACTTACCACTTCAGCCTGCTTCTTAAGTCGTTAGTGGACTGCGACTTAGCTTAGGTCGCTGGCGACCTACGGCCTAACTTAGGTCGTACGCGACCTAAGACTTAGCAAAAACTTCTGTCCAGAATTCAATTCCTATAAATACCCCCCAAACTCAAACAAGTAGAGGACTTTTGGCCGATCATTTCTTGAAGCGTCGTTACTCTACCGAACTCTCAACTCATTCGACAATTGAAGATCTTCAAACATTCGAGACACTACAACAAGCTTCGAGAGGAATTTCCTACATCCAACACGGATTCATCAAGTTTCATCATCCAAGTTTGAGCTAGTAGTCGAGATTGTCTTTGTGATCAAACTGTATTTTTTTCATAAGTGTATTGTATCGTCTTGTAACCGGATTCAGTAATAAAGAGATTCAAAGTGGACGTAGGCTCGATCTCAAGCCGAACCACTATAAACTGATGTCTGTTACTGCTTTTTCGCTATTTTACTGCTTAATTTCTATTCCCATCACACGGGTGGTGCTTTCACAATACTACTACACACACCGGGTGTTAGCGTTCACTTTTTAGCGTTAACATTTAATATACAATAAAAATCTTCATTCGTCATACAAGTTGTACATAAATTGATACAACTATATCATGATACATAAATAGCGAGCTAATACTCATCTCCATATACTTATGTATATTCTTATTTATGTACATACATAAAATGAATAGACATTAATCGCTTTAATGAGGTCATAAGGTGTGTAATTGTTTTAATAATAAAGAAATTTCTCTATAGTTAGTTTAATTTTCTATTCAATTTATATGTTAAAATAATCATATTTTCCTGATTTACATTCATATAAAATGGATTTATTTCATTAAAATATTTTGATGCGACCGAAATTTTCATTCTAAAATCTTACAATTCCATTTTGATTTATAAATTCTAATCTTTATGTTTATAGAACGTAGCTCGTATATATTCTTTTTTTCAAAGAATATTATTATTCATTTATCTCCAAACACTTATAATTTTAAATATCTTATTCCTTCATAAATGTTTCCACATTTATCAAAAGAAATTATTATTTTAATCACCACTTTAAAAATACAAATTTCTTTCTTAAAACAATTTATGCAGTATTATATTATATTTACATTCTCCAATAAATTCTAACACCAAAATACCACTTGATGTGTTTATATTTTTAATTTTAAAAAAAAAATATTTCGGGTATTTCATTTTTAATTCGCATTTGAAGTTCAATTTCATTTTCTAAAACCATTTTTTCCTTACTCTTTTTATTTTTGCGTTGTGATATCCTCATTCCCATGTTTATAAATTCTCGTCATCATGCTAGCCACTAGCATCGACATAAATTTATATAACGCCCAATGGAAATGCTAAAAAAAATTTAAAAGTACTTAATTGCTTTCTCATATTTAAATGAGTATACACACTTTTTCCAATATTATTATAAATCATTTCACTTAATGGTATTAGTTGATAATTTTCCTTAACATATATGAGATCTACAAATCATATCTTCAATATTTCCAATAGTTGTGTAAATTGAAAAACCTCAAATCGACGAAATCCTACTTCTGCCCTGGCCTTCGACCATGATTTATGATCGCCTCATGCATCAGATCTGAAAATGAACTGCTGCCGTCTCTTCATCTCTGCTTTGATTTGATATGTAATAAGGTGGGGTTTGGGAACTTTGTATTTCACTGTTTATTTGTAATTAGTGAATTCAATCCGCAGTTAATCTAATATTAGAGGAATTTCGATACTAGGGAAGAAAATCTAAAGTGACAACTTCCACTATAGTTTTCTAACTTTATTTATATAGATAATTATGTCGGTTAGGTTATTTAGAACCGTTCGGTCTAAAAGCAGGTATGTACCCTATTTTAACACTATAATGCCACTATTTTGCAAACTGTATGTTCAAATCTATCAAACTAAAACTCTAAACTGATCAGGTCGGAAAGATATATGTAGCTGTTATAAATATAATACTAAAATCATTATTCCTTTCAATATCCATTTTAATTAATTGAATGTTAATTGGGTTAAATTTATGTGTTGTTACGTCGGGTCTAAAAGGGTTGGGTAGAATTTAACCCCACCAATTTATACTTCATCATATTTGACCTATTTAGTATAAGGTTTAATTTAACCCAACCCATTTAGTATATGGATTACCCATTTATTGATCTAAATTAGATTTGACTAATCAAATATTTAGAAAATACATAAAAAATTCAAATACTGGTTTTCACTTTTTAAGTTTCTAAAATAATCAAAAATTTCAAATTCAAATCTTATATAATCGGAATTGAATTTTTCATATTTTTAATTTTACATTTTTATGTTTTCAAATTCAAAGTAAAACGTAAAATTTTATACCATTATGTTCAAATATAACCAAAACTTTCAAATTTAATAATTTAATTTTTCAAAATTAAAACTAATATGAGTAAACTTCCATATGACTATTCCATAATCTAGAGACAAATTAGTCGCTGAAGTGTTAATCGAATAAGAATTTAGAAGTATGTTGACCAGTACCATTATCCCAGTGGGCAGGTGCTTTGACTTTGGTATGAGAGATCACATGTTCGAAAATTTTATAGCATGATTCAAACATATATTGATATGTAGTGTGTTTATACTACATAAGACCTATAATACTAATATGTATCATCATTAAGTACCCAATTACAAAAAAAGAATTTAAACATAGGAGTATAGTATGTTATTTGTTAAGTATAACTGTTTGTTACCATGGAGAAATGCAACATATGATCAAAATATAAAATACTCGAGTTTTCCATATTGTTTGTAATGTTGATACGATTCCATTGGTCAAAATCCCATCCACCTTCAAGTTAGTATGAAGAAGTCATTACAGTTTGATTAAATAATACTGTGAATTCCGCCTATTCGTTCGAGTACAAATTGAAGTAGCCTGTTATTTGCTAAGTAAAACTATAGTCTCCATAGAGAACTACTGCATACACTCAGAATATGAAGTATCCAAGTGGTTTGTATTAACCATAATGTAGATGCGAGTTCATTGGTCAAAGTTTCACTTGATTTCGAGTCACTATGAAAAAGTTGTCGCGGTTTAAATAGAAAATAGTGACTTTTTCCTAGTCAGAGTTTAGATATGAGATTTGACCTGTTATTTGCTGAGTACAACTGTTAATCGTCATCAAGAACTATAGTGTACATTCATGATATGAAGCATCTGAGTGTTTTGTATGGTCCATATTGTCCATAATGTAGATGCAAGTTCATTGGTCAAAGTTTCGCATAATTGTTATGTATGGTCCATATTGTCCATAATGTAGATGCAAGTTCATTGGTCAAAGTTTCACCTGATTCTGAGTCGGTATGAAGAAGTAAATGCAGTATGGATAAAAAATAACAAATTCTACCTAGTTGGAGTTTAGATATGGGAATGCAGCAGGTAATTTGCTATAAGTACAATTACTAATCACTGTTAATTGATACTCGAATCAAGCGGTATTTTTAGATATAATGATGAAGGAATGGATTAGGAAGATTAGAATGGACCAAAGATGAAGTGCCAAAAGAAAAAAATGAAATTAAGAACAAACTTCATTAATCGATTCCTATCCATTGATTGATCAATATGGACCATCAAAATGTGGATTTTGGCATCCTTTTGCTTCTCTTATAGTTCTTGTGACGATCCGTATTTTTTAACGATTAGATATTTAGATGATTGATTTAAATACTGAATCATTAATTAATTGAAGGTCCCAAAAATATGAACTTTCGCATACAATCAAATTAGGACTCAAGACCACTTCCGTTGAATTCATATCGACGTTGCGAATTAAAATGAGTATAAGCATCGCTATATTTGAAGATCGGACGATTCAATGGCCAGAACGATCTTAAAAAGCATGAATTATAATCCCGGAGCGTTGTCTGGGATAGCGATGAAATTTATATCATTGAGACCGAAAAAATGAGATGATGTACGTAAACGAGTTTCGTTGCGATCGGACGCGTCGTGTGATCGTACAAACTCGAAATTTATGACCGTTTATTTGAGAAATCAAATAAATTGGAATATTATATTAATATAATAACCACTTAAACTCTCATCTGCCTTAGTCACTTCACCATTCCATTGCTAGAAATGGAAATATATGGCCGCTATTCCCAAATCATTCAAAAAATAAAATCGAGCAATCCACTCAACTAAAAATATCACGAAATCAGTTACGTTGAGCTCATATCGAAGAAAGCTTTGTATTGACTATGGCGGAATTGGATGCGGCATTGATTGGTAAGGTCGAACTTCTCATGACCATAGCAAAGGTTTCGGTTAGGCGGTAGTAGAGGGTGAGCTAGGTGAAACAGAGATTAACGTTGTATTTCTCTTTGCAAAAGTTCAACTTCCCGCAAAATCTCATCGAGTCTGATCAAGGGATGCAAAATGCAGCCGTGTGTGCATGAGGGGAGGAGAACCAGGTTACATCTTGGTAGGGAGTCGAGCTCTACAATGTTGGGTCCATCACGGAGCTTGTGTGTAGTGGAGCGCAATGGAGCAAGCGGTTCAATGATTCGCCGAGAGACGAGGGAGAAAAGAGGAGAGAGGGTATGCATGTAAGTGGGTTCATGTACAAGTTTTACGCACACTAATTTAAGGAGGAAGAAGGAATTATGAAAGGGGGTTAGCTAATGAAGGTAGTTATAAATTAATTAGTGAATTAATTATTAAATCTTCTATAATTTATATCTTTTGCATACGAGGTCCGTTTTGGACGCCGTTTCTGGCATTACGCTTATGATGGAGAGCTCTATGACTTAACGTTGGTTTGATCAACTTTTGTTGAAGTGAGTGATATTGTCTCCACCATACTATGATTGTTAGTATAATATTCAAACGATGTTTTGAAATGATTTATAACTTTCAAATATGATTTATAGCATGCTTAAATGATATCTTATTTTATAAAAGAATTTAAAAGTGTTTTAAAATGGTTTTGAATTAAATATCACATTTTTCCTATTGACGCACTATTTTGCGATATTGATAGTTTCATACTATTTTGATATTAATCCCTCATTGGTTGCTTTGGATGTATTGTATTGTGTTATTATAAATGTATGTAGGCTATTATAGATGTTTCTATGCTTGTTGGTTGCATGTATACTTGTTTGCTTAGTTTGGTTGAAAATGATGTTCGAAGGCGATATAGTGTTAGAAAATATCCCTAGGATAGGATTTCGTGCATAGAGTTTCGTGCACGCCGATTGATCTAAAGACAAAAGATGGACTAGAGAAGGTGCTTTGGATTTAGAAATGGACGCCGAATGATTTCATTTAGCTTTTATTTAACTTCTTTTGGTTAAGTTCACGACCGAAGTGGTCGTTATCAACTACTCTAAAGTGGTCGATATCTACCACTATGGATGATGGCCGATTTGGTCAATCTTGACATGGACGATGGAGAAGCTTCAAGAAGCATGATGTGATGGTTCAATCGTTTGTTCGATGTTTGATTTTAGTATTACTACTCTTTGACGAGTGGTTTTGGCAGTGAAGCGAAGACGTGACGCTTCAACGTGATGACTTCACAATTCGACGATGATGATTTCGTGATGGGAAGTGACGACTTAGATGATGGATGGATGTACTTCAACATGCAGAGAAGTAGACTATGAGTCAAATGAGAGGAACTGTATAGGAAGGGTATGGGATGCACGATGATGTTCTATCGTAGACGATGATGATCTAGAATAGTTCCCAACCAA
The DNA here is from genome assembly GCA_030737815.1 of Allium fistulosum. Classification (NCBI taxonomy): domain Eukaryota; kingdom Viridiplantae; phylum Streptophyta; class Magnoliopsida; order Asparagales; family Amaryllidaceae; genus Allium; species Allium fistulosum. Next base: position 259,626,764 of record CM060908.1, on the reverse strand, counting down.
GACGACTTGAGACAGGAGTTGTGATTATAGTTCCAGGATGTGCACTACTTGTGATGACATATGCAAAGTGATTATTTATATTCGAGATGATGGAGCACTCATGAGATAAGGGTATATGAGGATGTGATTAGAGTCCATTGACGTTGGGATCTGGTCCGCCCATACCCCAGAATCCGTTGACATTAGGACCTGGGTAGGGTTATATACTATAGTCCGTTGATGTGAGGACATAGTGATGATATACCAGATTCATTGATGTTAGAACCTGTCTGTACCCTGATGGATCGAGTGGCCAAGGACGCTGAGTGGTCCTTTATGATGAGATGGAGTATACAAATATCATATATCCACGCGCTGAGTGAGTGAATGTGAGGATGGATGATGAATGCCATGTTTGTTTTATTATTTCTATCACCTTAAGGATGTCACACGATGCAGATATTACCGATGCCGATATCTAGACACCCTTAGTACTTTGATGTATAGTACACCTACGACGACTATGATATAGAGTTGCATTATCCTATGTTATGTGCTAAATTTGTGGATGCACGGACAGGTTAAGTATGATTCTCCATACCCTCTGTTCCATGTACTATACTGACATTTATAGTGTTTTGAGATTATTTATCACTCACACTAGATTATTGTCTGACTTGAGGTTTTTTGCTTTGCTTCTTATTATCTCGGGTACTCTTAAATGAGTAGACTAGATAGCAGGTGTAAACATCACTTGGAGCTGTGTAGATGGACTAGCAGAAGGTGACTCTTTCTCATATTTATACTTCAAGTTTATTATTGTTTATTCCACTGTATGACCATGTGGAGCCTCGACAATGTCTAATTTACTTTTATTAGAGTTAGTTTATCAGTTGAGTTTATTCGTCAGTTGCATAAAATATATTATAGTTTTGTATAACTATATGAGCCCGTGTACTCTGATTTTGTGGTTCATGTAGTTATTACTGTCTTGTTTGTTTTATATCTATGATGATTATTATATTTTATCTGATGCATTGTGAGATATACGATAGGTTATGTGATTGTGTGATGTTTTATTTCTTTCTCTTCTCTTCTATTCTCTTCTTTACTTTTATTTCTTTTCCTTAACAATCATCCTACATCGATCGAATTCTTTAGCAATGCACTATTCGGTTATATGAGCATCAAAAGTGTAGGGCGATCATCACAGTTCTACATGTTATTTTGAAGAAATAGACAAGCTTTGAAGGTAAAGGATGGATTAGTATCAATCCGTCAAAATTACTATTTTTCCCTTGAGGAACCAAAGCTTGAAGACTTACGCATATTTAAGGAAATAGACAAATATTTTGGTCAAAGTATTGATCGATACAGCTCCATCAAATCTTGGGAAATATGCGAAATTGACTTGTTCTCCCTCCTAACTTCTAGGGTCTGACTGTTTTGAGCAATTTAAAATGAGCTCTCGTGATTTTTGTACCCAGATTCGTCTATAAATAGCAAAATACATAATTTTAAGAAAGGACTTTTGTCAAATCCATAAGCCTTTTGGATCTTTTGATTGATTTTTGCAAAGAAACTCCATTGAGTTCGAAATCAAGCGATCTTATTCATGAAATTGTAATTCAATTGTGACAGCGAAATCAATTGATAAAATAATATAAAGTGGATGTAGGCCATAAAATTTGCCGAACCATTATAAATTTTCTTGTCTCCTTTCTTATTTTCTATTCAATTATTACCTTTAATATTCATTTTTCTCTCATTTAGTGGTGTTAGACCAATTTTTTGACTAACGTTTTATGGTTCTTTAACTGAGGGTTAAACTTAGGAATGAATCCGTGACTGCTACTAGGATTTGAATAAAATCTCCAATCAGATCTAAAGAAAATGGCTTCAAGAAAGAGCTCAAGTAGACAAGTGATCCTAGAAAAATGAAAGGTATAGAGCATGGGGTAGATCAATAGAATAAAGAAGGAACTTCATCACAACTGGAAGTTGTGACGTAGCAGGAGTTGGATAAGATGATGGCAGATATAGGTAGGAAGATGTGTGTCTTAACTCACCATTATGGAAGAGATGAAGAAGCAGTTTTCTTCATTGATGATCTCTTTCAGGGAGAAGGACACCGTAGATTTCATAATGGTCAGCACATCGATAAAGAGTTGGAAAGCATAAAGCGGAAGAAGGGGTGCTAGGAATCATGGGAGACAAATTGGAGTAGGAGTTTTGGCTTAAGGACTGGTCAGTGCCGATCCATCATGGGTAAGGTGTTCAACTTGATGTTGGAAATAGCTCTGGAATTGAGGAAAATGATGATTTTGAGAACGGATAAGGAGTTCATCCCTAGAATGGAGTTGCTGGAGGAAATAAAAAATAGGAACACTCAGAGAGGACATAGTCCGACAAGGCGTCATTCGAAGCCTAAACAAATGGACTCCTTGGAGATAAGAAGACCTAGGCATCGTCATGACAGCCATAGTCATTTGCGGGGTTAAACACAGGGTAATGCACGCGAAGGCCGTTGTTCAAGGGTAGACGAAAATGATGAGGTGTTACCGAAACAACTAGGAGGTTGCTTCAACAAAACCAACATTAAGACAATAGTTAGGAGATCACCACTAGCCAAAATCCCTTTACCAAGGAGATTAGGGTGGCTTGATACCCCAAGAAGTTTGTCATACCGATAATGCCGAGCTATAACATGCCGACTAACCTAATGCAACATCATATGAAGTATGTATGGCATATGGATGGTACTAGAGCAGATGATGATGTTAAATGTAGTTGTTTCCATCTCTTTCTCAAGGGATTAGCGACGATGTGGTTATGTAGGTTGGAACCATGATCCATATCATCTTGTGAGGAATTAGTAAACAAGTTTCAAATCCAGTTCTGATTTCATTCAGCACAACATAAGGATGGGATGTCCTTAGCTAGTCTGTATATGATCTGATATGATCTTACAGTACTTTCTAAAGAGGTACAATGCCATTGTGACATATGAGAAGAACCCCAGAGATGATATTGTAATGCACTAAAAATTAGAGTAATATTTTAACTAAATAATAATGATATAATGGTATAAAAAATAGTGGAATTAATTAAATAAATTATTATAAGGGTATTTTTGTCATTTCCAGAAAAATGGTAACATAGTCATTTTACAAACATTGGAACTTGGCGATGAAACTAACGTCATTGCAGCCGTCTAATTTTTTTGGTTCATGCAGTATATTTATTTGTGTTGTTTGGAGCTTGTATGAAGCAGATATGGTTGGAAACGTCGTTGGGTCAAATGGATGCTACGTAGTTTAAATTCAAAATTCAAAATTGGGCGGTCAAACGGTTGGATGGTTATTTAACTAACCGAACTTAAAACAATTATACATATTCCATTTTCTCATTTTAGAAAAGAAAAATTACGTTCTCCTTCCCCAAAGACTCTGACATAACCTAATTCTTAAAATCAAAATCCAAATTAAGAAATTAAAACTCCAAATTGAAGAGGAAGGCAAGGATAAGCACATAGAGAGCATTAGTAGCCTTAGAACAGCGAGTTGAAGTGGATTGGATCCTTGGACAACAAAGGAAAGTGAGGCTAGAAGCTTGAATTTGAGAGAAATTGATTTGGTGAGTAGCTTTGCCTAAATTCGATGTCTACTTGCTTGATTCCATAATTTAATATGATTTAATTTGGTAATTAAGAAATTAAATTCGAAATTAATCTTTATGATTTCTGGAACCTTTTCCTAATTTGGTTTATAAATGAATTTTGGATAATTAAATAAGTTAATGACATATGTATATAATATATGTGTAAACTATGTGAAAATGAGGCATAGAATTGCGAAAAATCATAGAGAAATGATGTATAAACCAATTTAAACTTATAGAATATATTTCTGAGATGAAATATGACATTGACAAACCCAAATATAATTTTTGTGCATTTTTATATAATTTATATGAATTAATATAGTGATATTTCGTGTTTGTGGAAAAGCAGACCAAAAGTATGAATTTAATTGTTTGAGACTTTTTAATATGTAAAAATGGTATGGAGTTAATTTTTGACGTTAAATATGATGATTTCAGGTTTATAAAGTATTTTTGTATAATTATTCATTTTATACGAATTTATATGTATGTATGTATGTATATATGTATGAATATCATAATATGTGAAAAGCAGGCTTAAAATTGTATTTAAATGATTTAGGACATTTAATCATCTCAAATTGATATAATATTATTTTTTGAGGTTTGATATAATGATATCAAGTCTAAAAAGTATTTTTATTAAATTTTATTTAATTGATTTGAATTTATATAGATATGGTTCAATAATATATGAAAATCGGCCTGGTTGTGTACAAAATTTATTTGGAATATATAATCACAACAAAATGGGGAAAAAGTAATTTATGAAGTTAAAATGTATGTATATGTGAAATTATAAATTTAATTCATATTTATAGAGATATATTTTAAGAGGTATGATTTATTTTGTGAAAATGCACTAAATCGGGATAATATGTATATATTAATTATACACGTCAAATATGGATTAAAAATCAAGGTATGATTTCTAGATGTTAGGTACATATATTTCAGTAAGAAATCTGATTTTTTTGAATTTAAACTATATGTATGGATTTATACAATGTATTTTAATATATGGAAGTTAATGAAACTATAATTTAAAATTAGAAAACAATGAAAAGAAATTATGGAGAAATACCATAAGTTTTACTATAAAAATATATTACTTAAGTATGAAGTCAAAAGGCCATACATACATACATACATACATACATACGGATTATCAAAACAAGGAAATAAAAATAGAAATATACAAAAGTATACAAAATCCATAATTATGCATTTTGCACGTACAACGGTCGACCGGTGTGCGTCCACCGGTGCATCGGTCACCGAGTAAAATAGATAATATAAACCAAGGCCTGAATTAGGCCATAATATATAATTAATTAAAGGCTCGTGCAGGATTCTCTAAGTAGAGTTGGCATGAGTGAAGGGGTAGAAAACGTACCGTAGCCTCAGTGGCAATGCATGTCAGTACACGAACATCACTTACCTTCATGGGGCGATATTTATGAAATATAAGACTTTGTAGTAATCGAACAGGAATGGAACTAGAACTGGTATGGAGTCATGACTCGGAATGTTGTTAGTTGCAACACGTAATGGGTATAGAGGGGTTCACGATTTATCCGGTTCTTCCGTGATATGACTATACTAATAAGTGTGAATTTAGTCACCTCATTTTGGATACAATATAGTTGTATGGCCATATAAAACTTTGTGAAAATGAATGATATATCGAATTTGATATAAGTTGAATATGAACTAAAAATGTGTAATGGTATGGTAGTTTATCATCTTTGATCATGTTTCGTTATGAAACAAGTATAATAAATGTTGAAATCAGTTCTATTCACTCACCAGACTTTATGACTGACTCCCCCTCTCCACTATGTTTCCTTGTTTATAATATGTGATAAATTGATGGACACGTGTTTGGAAATAGTGATGCTGGAGGCTCAAGTGACGAAGGCGTGCTATGTATGTGTGTCGATGTTGATATAATAAGATGTATATAAAGAAGATACATGATGTGTTGTATCGATTTGGATTTGTATTGTACATATCAGTGATTTGTGAAACTATGTAGAGATTTCTTTTGAAATGTTATAGTGTTATTTGTCTATTATATTTTGTTTTCCTTTCGCTATGAGTTCAGAAAGATGTAGTAGAATTATTAACTTGTTTCTTATTATCAACCCGATCCATTGTCTTTTAACTTTTTTGGTCAAAGTTATTATTTTATGTCAGAAACTAGAGGTTGGAAAATGGCATATTATTACATTTGGTACAAACTTGTCAATAACAAATTAGTATAGCTATTATTATAGCTATGGAAAAACAAAAGTACTAACTTTTTCCACGTAGATGTTTTGAGTATATACGCCTACCACACACACCTAATTCAATTTTATTTGAAGGAATCATGGTCATTCTTTGATAAACGATTTCAATTTATTATTGAATACCCATGTCTTAGTTTGAGTCATTCGTTTTATTTGGATTTTTTTTAATACACGCACATAAATAAATAAATAAAAATAGCATGTTATTTCGGTTATTCTTACTTTGCACTTAGACAAAGTAGCGCGCTATTTTGCGCTATAGATTACACGTGCACTATTATAGGTTAAATAGCACACGCCCTGCGCTATGAGCAATTTTGCACTATAGCGTGCGCCATGATAACTCTAATTTGGCACCAGAGTAAAATTATAGGACTAGGAACGTATTGAGAGAGCGTATTTGTATTTGATAAACTTTTTTTAATATATATATATATATATTGAGTACATACATATAAACCGATTTCTGTTCCAGTTTAGTTAAATATCAATTTGAGGAGTTGTTAATGAATCCTAATTTAAGAGAGCTTAGAATGGGTATGCAACGTATGTTAGAAGAAGTAGAAATTGGAACATAGATAAATACTGTTGGGGTTGAACAGAACTGGAAATAGTGTTATAATCAATACTAGAGATCTTCTAATGTGAATATTCTTGTTTGGTTCCACCGTTATGTATAAGCGATAAGCCAGATCGGTGTAAACCCCATAGAATCTATAGTTACTGTATAAGAACCGGTTCTTATCCGACCACCATGGCTGTTGATTTCCCGATGATTTGTGAAGATTTTTCTAGTTTGGGTAGAAACCTATGTTAGAACTAAACCTTATTCAGTGGTGTGGGCATGGCTAGCACTTGTGAGTCAATATATAGTCTTTTGAATTTACTTGATAAATACACCAATTAAAGGAGTGTGAGTTTCGTAAAAGAGTTTAATCTTGAGAGTTAAATATTTTTAAAGAATTGTTTAAAGGTAATTGATTTTGGAAATTGAAATTATAAATACTTGTTTTGTGGAGGGATTTACAAATAGATGTATTTGTCAAGGATTATAGAAGTAATTGAAGGATTTTTACAAAGAAATTTAAAGTTTCTATTCAAAAGTAAGCAGAATACTAATATTTTAAGTATATGTATCTCTGAATCGAAATTGAAAGTTTGTGACATAAGATTTTGAATATGTGTGTGTGTGTATGTGTGTAATGAATATAAATTATTTAAAATGGTATTTTTAAAGATGAAAATTAAATATTTAATAAAATACCATAGTTTTACCAATTTTGAAAGGTGTTTTTGGAAATTAACATTAAATCATGGATATTGAAGGAAGTTAATTTATTTTGAAATTTTAAACATTGATTGAATGAATTTCCAAAATTAGTAAATCCTTTTAGTATTATTTTGAAAATATGGAAAGGAAATCCCATATTATTAAATTATTATCTATAAAGAAATGATTTAATGGATTAGTGAGCAAATAAAGAAGGTAGGATAGTTAAATCCTATGCACTAGAAGAGGTCTCAAGTGCAAGCATGTCATCGTCTTTCTAGGAGAAAGGAGAGTGGACCTTGATGGAAAAAGAGTTGGTACTTTTGGATATACGTCGTCATATTGGATAATTTAGACCTTAAGTCTCACAAGGTGCTTGTATCTGTTATGCTATCAAATTCACCCTAGGGATCGAACCATTTACTTATTGTTACCATGATTTATATTTTGTTATTTACAGTGTAAAGTCCTTTAGCGATGCATATATACTGAATATTTTGGGGTATGGATTTATTTTGAAAATAGGTTGGAAGACTCGTTAAGTGATGATGTTGGACGAAGACAAGAATGTGGATAGGGTGAGAAAAAGTGAATGGGCATGATCTGTGGTATGTCGTGATCCTGATAGTTCCACAATGATGAATTATTGTCTATCCTATGACATAAGAATCACATATGCCTCTGTTTAAGATTCCGATCTTTCTCCCCAAAATAATTAAACTCATAAAGCCCGTGATATTCCAGTTAAGTATATTACTCTAAGTAAGAGTCGGAAGATAAATAGAAAAGTTTCAAAGTTAAGATATGGAGATCATATTTTGGTAAGGAGAATTTAAGTCTAAACTAGTGTGTGGCCCGTGCTACGCACACGGGCAATTGTATAGTATAATAGTATGGATTTAGTGTATCATATTGTTTAATTTTGAAACAAAATACATAAAAGTATGCTTGTATACTTCACAACACAAAGTTTTTTTGAATATGTAGCATAATTAACCTGGTTCAAAAGTACTTGCTACACACTTAGTGAAAAATGTAGAGAAACTTTTATTAGGCAATTTGCAACACTATTGCCTCCAAACTATTATTCCTACACACATTCAAATTTTCCATTTGTGAAACTATCCAATTTTATAATTGAAAAAAGTTCTGGTTGCTTGCAGTGAAAGCATGAATTTACTTCAAAGTTTTAATAGTAGTCCAATTGCAACCTATATCTCTATTTACTCCTCTTTGATCCTTCATCATTCAAACTTTCTCCAAATCCATCCGTTCTCCATGTGTTGAATACAAATCCGATGAAAGAACATAACTTGCAAAACCTATAGGCGATAATTTAAGTACTATTTTAGCAGCAATAGTACTTAACAACAATATTTTCTAGTTCGTGAATTTTATATGACTTTTATGTGATTTGCGATAAATGATAATCTAGCCCATTTATTTACATCAAGTGGAGGTGAATGCCACAAATGCACAAATAAAACTATCTAAAATATCATTTAAAATCCTCATTCAAATACTCTTTTAAGGAAATCTAATCATTACTAATGCGCGTGTTGTGCTTATTTTAGAAGATGGTAGATTTATCTCTCTCTCTCTATGCATACTTCATTGACTTTTTGCACAATATACTTGTGAAACCAGTTCACAGATAAAATCATTTCAACGAAGCATATTATGACCATTCAGTTATGTATTTAGAACTAATTTCAATAACTCTGGTATACATAAGGGCAATCTCATAAAAAAATTCATGTGCATTATGTATATAGGATACTACTAAAATATGAAGAAAAAAAGTTAATTGTTATTTTGAATCCACGACATCAATATGAGATCCTCACATATTATTTTGTTTTGTCTAGTGCCTAAAGTAAGTTTTTTAAATGTGTTTACCTTGCATCAGCAAATAAGGTATAAACATATTATTATATCTCCAAAATCCAAATATATTATAATCACAAAAGATGCACTTACAACTGATGAAATCCTTACATAAACTCTACAACGATCAACTTATTTTGGAAAATGTATATGAATGCAAATCTCCCTCCCTCCCTCTCTTTGAAGTGTCACCAATGGAACATAATATAAGTTGGTAGTTGGATCTTGTTAGTTTACAAATGAGGTTGAATCATGATCTAATTGTCTAAAGTGTCAGCAGTAATGCAATCTAAAAGAGAAAAATAAGGTACAATTTAATGCAATACAAAAATGATATTGAAACTTATGCAATGTATAGGCATGTTTATTATCCTAGTTACTATGTATAAACCATATAAAACATGCATTATATTCCAAAAAAATGTGCAGATTGGCAGAAAATATTCCTGAGATTCAATTTCATTACTTTCTTCAAAAACACTACCTTCTTCTAAAAATTTATCCTCCTGTTCATCCATTGTTTGCTAGTAGAAAAACAAAAGACGGAAAGTTTGAGGACACAAAAGACATAAAACATCCCAGTGTAAATAATTGTAAGGGTAATATTTTTTTACTAGAGTGAGAAAGACAAAGTGATATGTTAATGGAGTTGGCCTTAAAGTATTATAATATAAATATAAAACGTTAATGCATATATTTAAAGGAAATAAATGGATATAAGTATTAAAAACTGAATTAAAAATGGCGGACAAAGTACTTTATTGGCTCATGAGTTACTTAAGGGATTTCAAAAAACTGGGAAAACCTAAGATGTGCATTAAATTTGACTTTCAAAAAGCATACGACATGGTAAATAGACAATTTATATGCCATATGCATAATGCAATGGGTTTTCCAAACTCTTTGACATATCTTATTTTTTAATGTATTAACACACCAACGTTTTCTATTCTTTTTAATGGTAAGCCTCAAGGTTTCTTGGAATCAAATTGTTGCCTTCGGCAAGGGGATCCGTTATCTGTTGAATTTATGAGATTCATATATGTGTTTGATGTGAAGATTCGGTAAAGCTATGCATTGGAAAGCATTAGAGTTGGTTGGAGGAAGAAGAGTTGTCAGAAGAGGTGGAGTTCCTACATGCTGTAACCTGAAACATACTGCAGACGTCTGACCTACCTAGGTCAGACGTCTGACCCTGTTTCAGAATGTTTCTTGAAACATTCTGCAGACGTCTGACCCCCCCTGGTCAGACGTCTGAGGCGACGAAAGTTATTCTTCCAGTTCTGAATTCTGAAGGGCAATTTTGTAAATTCCGGAGCTTGGTTCTCTAAACGGATGGTGCAGATTCTGTGAGAAATGTGGATTAAGGATCTTAAGGCTAGAATTAACACTAGAGGGGGTGAATAGTGTTTCAAGAAATCTGTTAATTTTTTTGAGTTTATCTTAATTTGTTAACAATGTATGCACTAATCAGACACAAATATGAACACAGAATTAAACACAGATGCAAATATAAAGTAAAAGCAGTAAAGGAAAGAACACACTGGATTTTATACTAGTTCGGAGTTACCCTACATCCAGTCCCACACAACTAAGTACGGATTTCCTTTCAAAAGAAATTCAACAATTACAACCCTTGGTTTCAAGGCTACGAGGTACACCCTCCAGAATAACAATCCTCTGGGTAGAGATACTTGATTTCCGGGGCAACAAGTTCACCCAATTGATTTATAGGGCTACAATCACACCTTCTCTCGCTCAATTGATTTCCAAGGCTACAATCACACATTTTCTCGCTAGATAGATTACAAAGAAGCCTATAACTCTGAATAGCACTGAGAACCTTGTAGAGATAGTGATAGAGAATCACACTAGAAGTAATCGAGTATGATTCGATGTTGATTTCGGTAGAGTAATGGTATAAATTTGTATTAAGAAATGTGGAAGAAGAAGAGGAGTGAAAACGAGAAAAAAAGTGATTAAAAATTCGTTGAAACTGACCCATATTTATAGAAGAGCAACAGCCATGACCATTCATGAAGAGTTATGGCGAATAGACACTTCTTTTGAAATTTGAATTTTGAAACCAACTGACACTATGTCGACATGGGGTACATGGGCATGTCGACATCCCAAAGGGATTTTTGGTGTTTTGATTTTCTTTGAAAATAACCTCTATCTTATATTAAAATTATTTTAAACTTTATAAATATACTTAACTATAGTTAAAATACATAAGTAAATATAAAGAACAATATATACATAATTTAACTATGATTTTATATTTAAATCTAAGTATAAATATTTAAAAGTTAAATATATTATTTGAAGATAGTTTAAAATCAGGAGTAATTTGACTTTGAAATTAAAGATGTTTTTGAGGCTAAAGTTATTTAAAAATCAGGATAGAGAGTTTTGAATCTTTTAAAAGGAAAGTTTTGAAATCATTTTGAAAACAAGATAATTTTGTAAAATCATTTGAATTAAGATTAGTGGATACAAAACAATGTCCCACTAGATTTTCGTAGGTTCCATCCTACTTAGGGTTCCATCCCTTTAACGGGCTCGAAGTGGATTCCATTCCACGAATAAATTGGATATTAAGATGCCAGTGCGTTTCTACGAGTTTTAACAAATATTCCTAATAAAACAAAACCTTGAAATCTTGAACTCTTGATAATCTTGATACTCATGAGTCTTCTATCTATATATCTTGAATCTCTATATTGTACAGTCTTCATTCTTGATACCTGCATGGTTAGATCATGCATATACATATATATCTAAACTTGTAATGTTAGTATTTATATTTTATAATCTATTCTAAGGTTGTTGTCATCAAAACCATCATCTCATGGACTAACAATCTCCCCCCTTTTGATGATGACAACCTTTGTTTATAAAATATCACTTCTATCCTAATACTTCTAATAACTCCACCTTAATCTATGCCTAACTATCCTATTTTATACTTCTCCCCCTTTGTCATCAACAAAAACTTACTCTAAACTAGATAACTCGAAACTATATAACTCCCCCTAAAACTTATCACTCTATGACGTGTGATAATAATGATAGTGTTATCATAAATAATTAACACTTAAATCTAATACTAAAATATAATCCTAAACTATTAACTATCCTAACTAAGAATTCACAATAATACTAACACATATAAGAACACGAGTTTATTTATTACGAGTATGGTTGTATTTACATTTGCGTTTGAAAAACATAAAAAACACAAATAACAATGGAAAGAAAGAGAAGAAACTAATGTGTGTTTCTGAACATAGGAGATTTATGAATTGAACAGTTTGGATAGTGGAAACAGAAATTTCCACGTTGTTCGACAAGATTCCCATTTTTGTCGAAACACACTTCTCCAACGCATACTACTTGGTCATTATCCTCCTCGTGTGCTTCTTCCATTGGTTCTTCGTCGCTGACCTCATGTTCTTGATTGAGTGAAGAGTCTTCATCGATCAAGATAGGGTTGGCCTGGTTATCCATTAGGAATTTTTGTAAATTCCTAAGAATCTTGCCTTGCCACTCTTGCTCTTTCGCCATACGAAGTTGATTCACTTGAATTTCAGTCAACATCTGAAGAGTATCCTTCATAGACTCCTCCAATTTAGTTACACGTGCGAGAGTAGAGCATTGGAATGGACCAGAAGTAGGAGAGGGGAATAAGAAAGTTGATTTTAAGTTTGATTTAGAGGAAGATGCCATTATTTTATATATTTCAGAATAGAAAATGAAGAGAAAACAGAGAGAATGAATAAGAATTCGAAATAGAGAAGAATATATAACTAAATTTTTGAATTTTGGTGGGAAATTTTTTTTTAAAAATAAAAACGTTACATGTCGACATGTCTTCCTAGGGGATGTCGACATGGTCCTCATATTTTAACTCTATGATTTATTGTTATATTAATTATTAATTATACTTGTTATTTATATTTTATATTTCAGTTATAGAAAAAATACCTAATTCTCTTCTTAATTTAGTAAATATAGATTCATTTAATGGTTTTGTTAAGATATCAGCGATTTGATTCTCAGAGTTTATATATTCGAGAGTAATTACTTCTTTAGTTATATTATCTCTAAGAAAATGATGTCGAATATCAATATGTTTAGTTTGAGCATGATGAGTAGGATTTTTAGATAAATTTATTGCACTAGTATTATCACAATAAATTGGCGATTTTGAGATATTTAATCCAAAATCTCTTAAGGTTTGTTGCATATATATTAATTGAGAACAAGCCAAGGCAGCAGAAATATACTCTGCTTCAGTTGTTGATAGAGAAACTGTATTTTTCTTTTTACTAAACCAGGAAACCAGAGAATGTCCCAAAAAGTGACAAGTTCCACTTGTACTTTTTTGGTCTGATTTACATCCAGCATAGTCAGCATCACAGTATGATATTAAATCAAATGAATCATTTTTATGATAAAATAAGCCATAATCAGAGATGTGTTTAATATATCTTATGATACGTTTTACAGCTTTTAAGTGAGTTTCTTTAGGATGAGATTGATATCTTGCACAGAGACATACACTATGCATGATATCAGGTCTACTAGCGGTGATATAGAGCAATGATCCGATCATTCCTCTATACAACTTTTGATCTACATCTTTCGAGAGATCTTCTTTACTTAGATATTCATTGGTTGCCATGGGAGTAGGTTTTCCACTCGCAGTAGTCAAACCAAATTTAGTAACTAGTTCTTTAGCATATTTTTCTTGACTAATAAAAATACCATTATCTAACTGTATTATTTGTAATCCTAGAAAGAAGTTTAATTCACCCATATGACTCATCTCAAACTCTTTTGTCATTATTTCAGAAAATTCTTTATTCATTTCGAAGTTAGTTGAACCAAAAATGATATCATCTACGTATACTTGAACTAGTTGAATATCATTTTTATTTCTTTTAATAAAAAGAGTATTATCTATTTTACCAATTTCAAAATTTGATTGTAATAAATAAGATCTTAGTCTATCATACCAAGCTCTAGGAGCTTGTTTTAGACCATATAAAGCTTTCTTAAGTTTGTACACATGGTTTGGTAAATTTTCATCTTCAAAAAGTGGTGGTTGTTCAACATATACTTCTTCTTTTACAACCATTTAAAAAAGCACTTTTAACATCCATTTGAAATAATTTGAAATTATTATGATTTGCGAAGGAAAGTAGAATCCAAATGGCTTCTAATCTTGCTACAGGAGCAAATGTTTCGTCATAATCTATACCTTCTTCTTGACAATAACCTTGGGCGACTAATCATGCTTTATTTCTAACGACCTCACCTTGTTCATTAATTTTATTTTTATAAACCCATTTAGTTCCAATTATAGTTTTATCTTCAGGTCTAGGAACAAGTTCCCAAACTTCATTTCTAGTGAATTGATTTAATTCTTCTTGCATAGCCAAAATCCATGAATCATCAGTTGATGCTTCTTTAGGATTTTTGGGTTCAATAGTTGATATAAATGCTACATTACTCATTTTACTTAGTTGATTTCTAGTTGTAACAATAGATTGCATATCTCCTATTATATTTTCAATAGGATGATCTTTTAAAAGTTTAATCCTTTTATTAGGATGATTAATTTCATTATTAATTTCGGTTGATTCCTGATTTTGAGTAATTAAATCTTCTTCATCATTTGTAATTTCAAAATCTTTTAAATTTTCATCAAACGAAACATGCATTATTTCTTCGATGGAGTTAGATTTTAAATTAAAAACTCTATAAGCTTTACTTCTATTAGAATATCCGATAAAGATTCCTTTGTCGGATTTAGGATCAAATTTATCCAAATTATCTTTTGTATTTAAAATAAAGCATTTACTTCCAAAATTTTTGAAGTATGATACCTTAGGTTTCTTTCCATGAAGAAGTTCATAAGGTGTCTTATCAGTTAAAGGTCTAATTAAAATTCTATTCAAAATATAACAGGCGGTAGCAACAGCTTCTGCCCAAAAGTGTTTTGGTAAATTACTATCTGAAAGCATAGTTCTCGCACACTCTTGTATCGTTCTATTTTTACGTTAAACTACTCCGTTTTGTTGTGGAGTTCTTGGAAATGAGAAATTGTGAGTTATTCCCTTCTTATGGCAGAATTCCTCAAACTTTTCATTTTCAAATTCACCACCGTGATCACTACGAATGGTTATAATTTTTAAAGATAATTGATTTTGAATCCTTTTTGTAAAGTTTTTAAAACATTCAAAAGTATCACTTTTATGTTTCAAAAATATTGTCCATGTAAATCTAGAATAATCATCTACAATTACAAAAACATATTTACTATGATTTACTGACTGAATTTGAGATGGACTAAATAAATCAAGATGAAGTAACTCAAGGGGTTTTGAAGTTGAAATCATATCTTTTAATTTAAAGGAACTTTTTCTAAGCTTTCCTAATTGACATGCATCACATAAACTATCTACTTTAAAATTCATTTTAGGGAGACCTCTTACTAGATCATGTTTTAACAGTCTAGATAAGAGTTTGAAATTCAAATGTCTAAATCTCTTATGTCAAATCCAAAGGTCACTTGTATTTGTCCAAAGACATAGGTTATCATTTGAAACTTTCATACTAAGGATATAAATATTCTTTTTCCTAGTACCCTCAAATATTATGGTTGAGTTATTATCTTCAATATGACATTTATCTTTTTCAAATTTAATTTTATATCCTTTATCGTATAGTTGACTTATACTTAGCAGATTGTGTTTCAGATTCTTAACTAGCAAAACATTAGTAATAATAGGAGTTTCAGAGTTACCGACTTTGCCGATGCCAATCACATATCCTTTCGAGTTGTCTCCAAAGTTAACCAGTCCTCCGTCTTTGTATATAATATTATTCAGCATATCTGGATTACCAGTCATGTGTCTAGAGCATCCACTATCAAGTATCCACTTATTCCTTTTGATCTGCACAGATTGTCCATTGTGGATTGATTCCTTAATACCCATAAAGCATCTTTCCTGCACATTATAAAATTTGGGTAGACAACTAGGATTTGAATAACATTCATATGCAGACTCATGGAACAATGATGATTTAAACAATTCTAAACTAGTTTTAACAGATTTTTCAAAAATAGCCATTTTAAAACTTTTCAAAATTCAGATAATGAAACTTTTGAAAACAAAGCTCCGATAGCAAATGTGAGAAATGCGGATTAAGGATCTTAAGGCTAGAATTAACACTAGAGGGGGTGAATAGTGTTTCAAGAAATCTGTTAATTTTTTTGAGTTTATCTTAATTTGTTAACAATGTATGCACTAATCAGACACAGATATGAACACAGAATTAAACACAGATGCAAATATAAAGTAAAAGCAGTAAAGGAAAGAACACACTGGATTTTATACTAGTTCGGAGTTACCCTACATCCAGTCCCATACAACTAAGTACGGATTTCCTTTCAAAAGAAATTCAACAATTACAACCCTTGGTTTCAAGGCTACGAGGTACACCCTCCAGAATAACAATCCTCTGGGTAGAGATACTTGATTTCCGGGGCAACAAGTTCACCCAATTGATTTATAGGGCTACAATCACACCTTCTCTCGCTCAATTGATTTCCAAGGCTACAATCACACATTTTCTCGCTAGATAGATTACAAAGAAGCCTATAACTCTGAATAGCACTGAGAACCTTGTAGAGATAGTGATAGAGAATCACACTAGAAGTAATCGAGTATGATTCGATGTTGATTTCGGTAGAGTAATGGTATAAATTTGTATTAAGAAATATGGAAGAAGAAGAGGAGTGAAAACCAGAAGAAAAAAAAGTGATTTAAAATTCGTTGAAACTGACCCCTATTTATAGAAGAGCAACAACCATGACTATTCATGAAGAGTTATGGCGAATAGACACTTCTTTTGAAATTTGAATTTTGAAACCAACTGACACTATGTCGACATGGGGTACATGGGCATGTCAACATCCCAAAGGGATTTTTGGTGTTTTGATTTTCTTTGAAAATAACCTCTATCTTATATTAAAATTATTTTAAACTTTATAAATATACTTAACTATAGTTAAAATACATGAGTAAATATAAAGAACAATATATACATAATTTAACTATAATTTTATATTTAAATCTAAGTATAAATATTTAAAAGTTAAATATATTATTTGAAGATAGTTTAAAATCAAGAGTAATTTGACTTAGAAATTAAAGATGTTTTTGGGGCTAAAGTTATTTAAAAATCAGGATAGAGAGTTTTGAATCTTTAAAAGGAAAGTTTTGAAATCATTTTGAAAACAAGATAATTTTGTAAAATCATTTGAATTAAGATTAGTGGATACAAAACAATGTCCCACTAGATTTTCGTAGGTTCCATCCTACTTAGGGTTCCATTCCTTTAACGGGCTCGAAGTGGATTCCATTCCACGAATAAATTGGATATTAAGATGCCAGTGCTTTTCTACGAGTTTTAACAAATATTCCTAATAAAACAAAACCTTGAAATCTTGAACTCTTGATAATCTTGATACTCATGAGTCTTCTATCTCTATATCTTGAATCTCTATACTGTACAGTCTTCATTCTTGATACCTGCATGGTTAGATCTTGCATATACATATATATATATATATCAAAACTTGTAATGTTAGTATTTATGTTTTATAAACTATTCTAAGGTTGTTGTCATCAAAACCATCATCTCATGGACTAACAATCTCCCCCTTTTTGATGATGAAAACCTTTATTTATAAAATATCACTTCTATCCTAATACTTCTAATAACTCCCCCTTAATCTATGCCTAACTATCCTATTTTATACTTCTCCCCCTTTGTCATCAACAAAAACTTACTCTAAACTAGATAACTCCAAACTATATAACTCCCCCTAAAACTTGTCACTCTATGACGTGTGATTATAATGATAGTGTTATCATAAATAATTAACACTTAAATCTAATACTAAAATATAATCCTAAACTATTAACTATCCTAACTAAGAATTCACAATAATACTAACACATATAAGAACACGAGTTTATTTATTACGAGTATGGTTGTATTTACATTTGCGTTTGAAAAACATAAAAAACACAAATAACAACGGAAAGAAAGAGAAGAAACTAATGTGTGTTTCTGAACATAGGAGATTTATGAATTGAACAGTTTGGATAGTGGAAACAGAAATTTCCACGTTGTTCGACAAGATTCCCATTTTTGTCGAAACACACTTCTCCAACGCATACTACTTGGTCATTATCCTCCTCGTGTGCTTCTTCCATTGGTTCTTCTTCTTCATCGCTGACCTCATGTTCTTGATTGAGTGAAGAGTCTTCATCGATCAGGATAGGGTTGGCCTGGTTATCCATTAGGAATTTTTGTAAATTCCTAAGAATCTTGCGTTGCCTCTCTTGCTCTTTTGCCATACGAAGTTGAGTCACTTGAATTTCAGTCAACATCTGAAGAGTATCCTTCATAGACTCCTCCAATTTAGTTACACGTGCGAGAGTAGAGCATTGGAATGGACCAGAAGTAGGAGAGGGGAATAAGAAAGTTGATTTTAAGTTTGATTTAGAGGAAGATGCCATTATTTTATATAATTCAGAATAGAAAATGAAGAGAAAACAGAGAGAATGAATAAGAATTCGAAATAGAGAAGAATATATAACTAAATTTTTGAATTTTGGTCGGAAATTTAAAAAAAAAAAATGTTACATGTCGACATGTCTTCCTAGGGGATGTCGACATGGTCCTCATATTTTAACTCTATGATTTATTGTTATATTAATTATTAATTATACTTGTTATTTATATTTTATATTTCAGTTATTGAACAAATACCTAATTCTCTTCTTAATTTAGTAAATATAGATTCATTTAATGGTTTTGTTAAGATATCAGCGATTAGATTCTCAGAGTTTATATATTCGAGAGTAATTACTTCTTTAGTTATATTATCTCTAAGAAAATGATGTCGAATATCAATATGTTTAGTCGAGCATGATGAGTCGGATTTTTAGATAAATTTATTGCACTAGTATTATCATAATAAATTGGCGATTTTGAGACATTTAATCCAAAATCTCTTAAGGTTTGTTGCATATATATTACTTGAGAACAATCCAAAGCAGTAGAAATATACTCTGCTTTAGTTGTTGATAGAGAAACTGTATTTTGCATTTTACTAAACCAGAGAATGTCCCAAAAAGTGACAAGTTCCACATGTACTTTTTCGGTCTGATTTACATCCAGCATAGTCAGCATCACAGTATGATATTAAATCAAATGAATCATTTTTAGGATAAAATAAGCCATAATCAGAGGTGTGTTTAATATATCTTATGATACGTTTTACAGCTTTTAAGTGAGTTTTTTTAGGATGAGATTGATATCTTGCACAGAGACATACACTATGCATGATATCAGGTCTACTAGCAGTGATATAGAGCAATGATCCGATCATTCCTCTATACAACTTTTGATCTACATCTTTCGAGAGATCTTCTTTACTTAGATATTCATTGGTTGCCATGGGAGTAGGTTTTCCACTCGCAGTAGTCAAACCAAATTTATTAACTAGTTCTTTAGCATATTTTTCTTGACTAATAAAAATACCAATATCTAACTGTTTTATTTGTAATCCTAGAAAGAAGTTTAATTCACCCATATGACTCATCTCAAACTCTTTTGTCATTATTTCAAAAAATTCTTTATTCATTTCGAAGTTAGTTGAACCAAAAATGATATCATCTACGTATACTTGAACTAGTTGAATATCATTTTTATTTCTTTTAATAAAAAGAGTATTATCTATTTTACCAATTTCAAAATTTTATTGTAATAAATAAGATCTTAGTCTATCATACCCGGCTCTAGGAGCTTGTTTTAGACCATATAAAGCTTTCTTAAGTTTGTACACATGGTTTGGTAAATTTTCATCTTCAAAAAGTGGTGGTTGTTCAACATATACTTCTTCTTTTACAACCATTTAAAAAAGCACTTTTAACATACATTTGAAATAATTTGAAATTATTATGATTTGCGAAAGCAAGTAGAATCCTAATGGCTTCTAATCTTGCTACAGGAGCAAAGGTTTCGTCACAATCTATACCTTCTTCTTGACAATAACCTTAGGCGACTAATCGTGCTTTATTTCTAACGACCTCACCTTGTTCATTAATTTTATTTTTATAAACCCATTTAGTTCCAATTATAGTTTTATCTTCAGGTTTAGGAACAAGTTCCCAAACTTCATTTCTAGTGAATTGATTTAATTCTTCTTGCATAGCCAAAATCCATGAATCATCAGTTGATGCTTCTTTAGGATTTTTGGGTTCAATAGTTGATATAAATGCTACATTACTCATTTTACTTAGTTGATTTCTAGTTGTAACAATAGATTGCATATCTCCTATTATATTTTCAATAGGATGATCTTTTAAAAGTTTAATCCTTTTATTAGGATGATTAATTTCATTATTAATTTCGGTTGATTCCTGATTTTGAGTAATTAAATCTTCTTCATCATTTGTAATTTCAAAATCTTTTAAATTTTCATCAAACGAAACATGCATTGTTTCTTCGATGGAGTTAGATTTTAAATTAAAAACTCAATAAGCTTTACTTCTATTAGAATATCCGATAAAGATTCCTTTGTCGGATTTAGGATCAAATTTATCCAAATTATCTTTTGTATTTAAAATAAAGCATTTACTTCCAAAAATTTTGAAGTATGATACCTTAGGTTTCTTTTCATGAAGAAGTTCATAAGGTGTCTTATCAGTTAAAGGTCTAATTAAAATTCTATTCAAAATATAACAGGCGGTAGCAACAGCTTCTGCCCAAAAGTGTTTTGGTAAATTACTATCTGAAAGCATAGTTCTCGCACACTCTTGTATCGTTCTATTTTTACGTTCAACTACTCCGTTTTGTTGTGGAGTTCTTGGAAATGAGAAATTGTGAGTTATTCCCTTCTTATTGCAGAATTCCTCAAACTTTTCATTTTCAAATTCACCACCGTGATCACTACGAATGGTTATAATTTTTAAAGATAATTGATTTTGAATCCTTTTTGTAAAGTTTTTGAAACATTCAAAAATACCACTTTTACGTTTCAAAAATATTGTCCATGTAAATATAGAATAATCATCTACAATTACAAAAACATATTTACTATGATTTATTGACTGAATTTGAGATGGACCAAATAAATCAAGATGAAGTAACTCAAGGGGTTTTGAAGTTGAAATCATATCTTTTAATTTAAAGGAACTTTTTCTAAGCTTTCCTAATTGACATGCATCACATAAACTATCTACTTTAAAATTCATTTTAGGGAGACCTCTTACTAGATCATGTTTTGACAGTCTAGATAAGAGTTTGAAATTCAAATGTCCAAATCTCTTATGCCAAATCCAAGGGTCACTTGTATTTGCCAAAAGACATAGGTTATCATTTGAAACTTTCATACTAAGAATATAAATATTCTTTTTCCTAGTTCCCTCAAATATTATGGTTGAGTTATTATCTTCAATATGACATTTATCTTTTTCAAATTTAATTTCATATCCTTTATCGCATAGTTGACTTATACTTAGCAGATTGTGTTTCAGATTCTTAACTAGCAAAACATTAGTAATAATAGGAGTTTCAGAGTTACCGACTTTGCCGATGCCAATCACGTATCCTTTCGAGTTGTCTCCAAAGTTAACCAGTCCTCCATCTTTGTATATAATATTATTCAGCATATCTGGATTACCAGTCATGTGTATAGAGCATCCACTATCAAGTATCCACTTATTCCTTTTGATCTGCACAAATTGTCCATTGTGGATTGATTCCTTAATACCCATAAAGCATCTTTCCTGCACATTATAAAATTTGGGTAGACAACTAGGATTTGAATAACATTCATATGCAGACACATAGAACAATGATGATTTAAACAATTCTAAACTAGTTTTAACAGATTTTTCAAAAATAGCCATTTTAAAACTTTTCAAAATTCAGATAATGAAACTTTTGAAAACAAAGCTCCGATACCAAATGTGAGAAATGCGGATTAAGGATCTTAAGGCTAGAATTAACACTAGAGGGGGGGTGAATAGTGTTTCAAGAAATCTGTTAATCTTTTTGAGTTTATCTTAATTTGTTAACAATGTATGCACTAATCAGACACAGATATGAACACAGAATCAAACACAGATGCAAATATAAGATAAAAACAGTAAAGGAAAGAACACACCGGATTTTATACTGGTTCGGAGTTACCCTACATCCAGTGCCGCACAACTAAGTACGGATTTCCTTTCAAAAGCAATTCAACAATTACAACCCTCGGTTTCAAGGCTACGAGGTACACCCTCCAGAATAATAATCCTCTGGGTAGAGATACTTGATTTCCAGGGCAACAAGTTCACCCAATTGACTTCCAGGGCTACAATCACACCTTCTCTCGCTCAATTGATTTCCAAGGCTACAATCACACCTTTTCTCGCTAGATAGATTACAAAGAAGCCTATAACTCTGAATAGCACTGAGAACCTTGTAGAGATAGTGATAGAGAATCACACTAGAAGTAATCGAGTATGATTCGATGTTGATTTCGGCCGAGTAATGGTATAAATTTGTATTAAGAAATGTGGAAGAAGAAGAGGAGTGAAAACCAGAAAAAAAGTGATTAAAAATTCGTTGAAACTGACCCCTATTTATAGAAGAGCAACAGCCATGACCATTCATGAAGAGTTATGGCGAATAGACACTTCTTTTGAAATTTGAATTTTGAAACCAACTGACACTATGTCGACATGGGGTACATGGGCATGTCGACATCCCAAAGGGATTTTTGGTGTTTTGATATTCTTTGAAAATAACCTCTATCTTATATTAAAATTATTTTAAACTTTATAAATATACTTAACTATAGTTAAAATACATAAGTAAATATAACGAACAATATATACATAATTTAACTATAATTTTATATTTAAATCTAAGTATAAATATTTAAAAGTTAAATATATTATTTGAAGATAGTTTAAAATCAGGAGTAATTTGACTTTGAAATTAAAGATGTTTTTGAGGCTAAAATTATTTAAAAATCAGGATAGAGAGTTTTGAATCTTTTAAAAGGAAAGTTTTGAAATCATTTTGAAAACAAGATAATTTTGTAAAATCATTTGAATTAAGATTAGTGGATACAAAACAATGTCCCACTAGATTTTCGTAGGTTCCATCCTACTTAGGGTTCCATCCCTTTAATGGGCTCGAAGTGGATTCCATTCCACGAATAAATTGGATATTAAGATGCCAGTGATTTTCTACGAGTTTTAACAAATATTCTTAATAAAACAAAACCTTTAAATCTTGAACTCTTGATAATCTTGATACTCATGAGTCTTCTATCTCTATATCTTGAATCTCTATACTGTACAGTCTTCATTCTTGATACCTGCATGGTTAGATCCTGCATATACATATATATATCTAAACTTGTAATGTTTGTATTTATATTTTATAATCTATTTCAAGGTTGTTGTCATCAAAACCATCATCTCATGGACTAACAGATTCTTTTGACGTGGATGGATGATCTAGATCATTTAGGTCATCTATATATTGTCTCCTAATCATCTTCCAAATCATCTTCCAAATCATGAGATTAGGTTTTAATCAGATTTCCAATAATTGTAATTAATAGAAACCCTAATGAAATCAAATTGGGGGTATTCTATTTTGAGTGCTCTATTATTAACCTCTTCAATTGAGTAATTGATTAGAGAGAGTCTCCACCTATTGTATCTCTCTAATCATTGTATTGGCTTGTAATCTCTTATGATAATAATAAAAGGGTTATTGGGTCTCCGTGGACGTAGGATCTTCAGATCCGAACCACGTTAAATCTTCTGTGTCTCTTGTTTTTCATATTGTTGATTGTGTTCTCATAATTGATATTTTAAGTTGCATTGGTATTCAAATAGACAATACTAGGTCTTGATTTGAAATCGCTTCCGCAGCGCATTGTGGTGTTGAATTGTTATCAATCACCAATTTTTCACTACATTATCCCCATATTTATTTTGTATTACTATGGAATATTTATCATTATTGATGAAAGATGGTGTATCACTAGGAAATATTTCCCCTTTAACTAAAGTTATTCCTACCGTGAGTCACTTGCTATATGCTGACGATTTGATGTTCTTTTTAGAGGCATCAATTCAGAATGCTAATGAAATTCAACATATCCTATATGTTTTGGATGAGACTACATGCCTACATATTAATTAAGTTAAATCCAAGGTGTATTTCAACAAAATGTGTACCAACAGCAGGAGATATTCACTATTTTAGGAATGGAAGATGGAATTTTACTAGTTAAATACCTTGGAGTACCTCTGTCAGCAGATTATGTTAACGCTTCACAATGCTCCCCACTTTTACAGAAAATCTCTGCACGACTGGAGAGTTGAGACAGTCATTTCTTGTCTATTGCGGGTAGAGCGCAGCTCATCCAATCCGTTATCATTCCCTTGGTTCTCTATTGGTTACTCATCTACTACCTACCATCTTCAATCCTCCAGAAAATTGAAATCTTGTGCTCAAACTTTTTTTGGGGTTCACAAAATTGCATGGGACGCGTTATGCCGACCCAAGCATGAAGGTGGCATTGGTCTGAGATGCTTGACTGACCTTCGATCAACTACAGTTTTGAAGCTCTCCTGGAACCTGCTAACTACAAATACGCTATGGTCTTGCTAGGTGAGGAATAAATACATAAAGCATAGTAATTTATGGTACATGGCTGTAAATAATAATTATTCCTGCACAACAAAGCATATTCTACGAAGTAGAGATACCATGAGTACATTGGTAACTCGAAGGATAGCTATTGGTAGATCTATCTCCTTATGGTTTGATCCTTAGATCAACTACAAATCATTGGTGGATCTCCTAGGCTGGCACATATTGGCAACTTTCACATCTTCCATACTGCATCTATTATTGTTCAAGGTGATAGGTACATACCGGAATTGCTCTCTGAAACTAGAGAACTTGCACACCAAATTTGATCACTTCCAATACAAGTAAATGAGATAGCAGATTATTGGGAAATTTGTGGAAAGAAACATTTTAATTTTTCTACTGTCTACGACGCTATCCGGGTTAAACACCATACGGTTCAATGGGCAAAAATCATATGGAATTCATACAGGGCGAAGAAGATGTCTTTTTGTTCCTACAAAGCCATTATGAAAAGACTACCAACATCAGACAGACTAGCATCATGGGGAATTCTAGTTGACAGAGTGTGTAAATTATGTAAAGCAGATCTGACCCATGAACGCTTGATTTTTATCTGTAATTACAGTAAATACTTACTGTCCTACATTGCATCGAAGCTCAACATTAATCTGCCTCGCGACATGGACATCGATGCAGTTCTCACATTCTTCACTTCAACGCTCTCTCTGCGATCTTTTCAACGTCGAGTTGCTTTTTTGGCGGTTGTGACACTCATCTATCATATATGGTCTGAACGTAATCGTCGAGTTTTTGAATCCAGGAGGATCGATAATCTACAACGCGTGCGCATCGTGGAGAGAGAAATCTTGTGCCAAGTTATTCGATTGAAGGACATAAGCCATTACTCAGAGGAGGAACTGCGATTTATGTGACAATCAAATACAGATCTTTGAATTTTTAATATATCTATGCTGTTTTTGGTTGTTGTTACATCATTATAATTCACCAAAGCAAAACATAATTTTCACTGACTAAGGGTTTTTAATATAATATTCTCCAAAGCAACCAAAGTAACATCTTCTATCAGTTAAATAATGACACGCAAAATAAAGTATTTTATCACTTTGGAATTGTTATTATCTGAGTTTTGTGTAAACAAATAATTACCCTCTAAAAGACAAAGAAAATCGTTGAACAATCATTTCAACTTGAATATGAAATTTATGATGACTGATTAGTCGAAGATCACCAACTTTGAAACCAAACTATTTATAGATAAAATAAAAGTACGTGAATCTTTTGGAAGGCTAATTTGATGTTGTGCTTGTGTGAGACGCTTTCAATGCTCCACAGAGCCCCAAGTTATACAGTGTTTTGAAATCCTAACTTAGCTCAACATATAATTGGCATGAACAGGCTTAGTCTTTACCATCAACGTTCCCATAACTATACCAAATTTAACATAGCAACTTTAAGAACACAATCTACATTTAATTTATGACGTTAAAATAGTAACCATTCTTTAAATTTAATTGTTAATAGTTAAGAACATAAAGCTTAAACAGCAAACCTGTAGTTAACAGTAATCAACTGAAATAGCTTTAGCGTTAAAAAATACTTAACACTGATAATGTTAAAGTACTAAAAATGATTACCAAAGACAAAGTTCTATGGATTCATCCAGATAAAGCAAGGAGAAAAATCTTGAAGAATTTGTGCCAAGTGGGTTTGGTCTTAAACAATAATAATACAAACACGGAATTAGACTGAAAGAAAAAACGATAACAATTTTAGTTCGACGGACACAAGTTTTAAAATTTAATCTGAAGGACAAAAAAATAATATATTCATATAGGATTACACATCTATAAAGCTACATTCATGTAGTATTATATATATATATATATATATATATATTTGTTTATTTCAAATTGGGTTTATTTTCTTTGCATCCAAACAGTTTTCAACATGCATAAACATGTAGCAGGTTTTCCTAGTATGCAACACAATTCTATAAGTTTCTGCATACACAAACAAGCAGGTGTGTTTCCTAATTCAACACAGCTAACCATGCTGCCTCTGCTAAAAACCAGAGCAACCACGTAAAAAAAATAAAAAAATATGATACCCATGTTCTAATCTTCAAACTACTATTGTACAACTACGACAAAGAAATCGAATAAAAGCCCCCTACATAAAAAAAATGATAATCTAACATAAAATACAAGTCAAGCATTAATCTCAGAATTGCACTGGTTTTCTTAGTGGATGTTCCTGTTGGAAAAAAGAGAGGAAAGAAAATGATATTCAGCTTAATTCAAAATTTTCTTAATTAAATCACCAAACTTCTTGCCTTTATATAGGCTTTACACAAAACCACTTAGACTAAAAAATAGGAAAACCTAACAGCTAGCTTACTGACTTATTCAAAGAATAACTAATGCTTAAGATTCGGACAACACTAACAAACAGGTTTGAAGTATTCTTCATTCAATACACCCCCTTGCTTCAAAGCTACACACGCCTAACTTCTTTCTAAAGTAAGTGTGCTTGTCCAAGGAAAGAGCTTTGGTGAGTATGTCCGCGGTCTGATCATTTGTTGCACAAAACTTCAACTCAACTTCCTTCCTTGCAGCCAAACTTCTAATGTAGTGATAGCGAATGTCAATGTGTTTGGTTCGACTGTGATAAGCTGGATTCTTAGTCATAGCAATTGTTGCTTTGTTGTCACAGAAGATCTCCGTAGCTTGCTCTTGTTCACAGCCTACTTCACTCAACAATCTTCACAGCCAAACCACTTGACAAGCTGCAGATGTAACAGCCACATACTCTGCTTCAGACGACGAAAGCGCCACTATATCTTGCTTCTTCGAGCTCCATGATATTGCTCCTGACCCTAAGATGAAAGTATGACCCGAGGTGCTTCTTCTGTCATCAAGACAGCCTGCCCAATCGCTGTCACTGAACCCAAACAGCTTGTAATCTGCACTTTGTGCATACCAAATACCATACTCAAGCGTTCCTCCGATATAGCGTAGCACCCTCTTAGCGGC
The DNA here is from genome assembly GCA_030737815.1 of Allium fistulosum. NCBI lineage: Eukaryota > Viridiplantae > Streptophyta > Magnoliopsida > Asparagales > Amaryllidaceae > Allium > Allium fistulosum. The sequence continues at coordinate 259,598,856 of CM060908.1, read as the reverse complement.
TCCGAGATGTTGCATTGTAGGAGCATGCATATAGCGAGAGAGAACACTCACTGAGTACATAATGTCAGGACGAGTGTGAGTTAGATAGTTCAAACCACCAACTAAGCTCCTGTAGTAGCTTGAATCTGCCGCCTCAGTACCATCATCATGCCTTAGCTTTTCACTTGTATTCATGGGAGTTGCAGCAGGCTTTGCATTGTACATATGGAACCTGTGCAGCAGGTCCTTTGCATATTTCCTTTGCGAGATAAACACACCATCTTCAACTTGATTTACCTCGAGTCCAAGGAAGTACTTCAGCTTGCCCAAATCAGTCATCTCAAATTCTTTCGTCATTGAGGACTTAAATTCTTCAATCAGAATTTGTGATGATCCGAAATAGATCATATCATCCACATACACGCACACAATCAGAAAATCAGAATGCTTGCTACCTTTTACGTACAGAGTTGGCTCATTATCACTTCGCACAAAGCCATTTTGCAGAAAATACGAATCAATCCTCTTGTACCAAGCCCTTGGCGCTTGTTTTAGACCGTAGAGTGCTTTCCTTAGCTTGTACACCTTATGCTCTTGTCCATTTGCTACAAAACCTTCGGGTTGAGACACAAATACTTCTTCCTCCAAGTCGCCATTCAAGAATGCAGATTTTACATCAAATTGATAAATAGGTAGTTTTAATTTGGCACCCAAAGACAGAAGCATCCTCACTGTTTCAAAGCGTGCTACGGGTGAGAAGGTTTCATCGAAGTCGATGCCTTGATGTTGTGCATACCCTTTGGCTACAAGTCTTGCTTTGTACTTTTGAACACTACCATCTGCATTATGTTTCACCTTATAGACCCATTTAAGTCCAATTGGAGTTTTGCCTTGAGGTAAATCGACCAATTCCCATGTGTGATTGCGCTCAATTGCTGTCATTTCCTCTAGCATTGCTTCCTCCCATTGCTCATTCTCAACTGCCTCTGCATAGCAGGTTGGTTCTGACACGTATAAAGCAAACGAGCATGATTCATACACCTCACTTAGAGACTTGAATTTTCGTGGTGATGTTTCTGATGATGAGCTGGACTTAGCAGGGGAGGTGCCTCTTGAACTGTCTGGTGTTGAAGTTGTGCTTCTGACTGGTGTAGCAGGAGGAGTATGTGCTTCATTAACATTATTTGGAGGCAACTCTGGTGGAGACTGTTCTTCTTCAGTAATCAATTGAGAATTAGTTGTTGGAGCACCAACTTTTTCATATTCCCAGCAAGCTTCTTCATTGAATTTAACATTCCTGCTTATAATTACTTTGCCACTTACAGGGTTATATAACTTATATGCTTTAGATTGAGTGCTATAGCCCACAAAGATACATTTTTGTGATTTCTCATTAAGTTTTGAACGAGAGTTTACTAAAGCATAAGCTACACAACCAAAAATACGTAAGTGACTCACCTTGGGTTTGCGACCTTTCCAAGCTTCATATGGTGTTTGATCATAGACCGCTTTCGTGGGAGAAATGTTGAGAATATATACTGTAGTAGCCACGACTTCAGCCCAGAATTTCTTTGGAACGCACCTTGCATTGAGCATGCTTCGTCCCATCTCAACAATAGTGCGGTTCTTCCTCTCCGCAACGCCATTCTGTTGAGGCGTATAAGGAGCAGTAAGCTCCCTGTGAATGCCATTCGCCTCACAAAAGTGATTAAACTCCTCTGAAACAAACTCTCCTCCACGATCAGTGCGAAGAGTTTTAATTTGACATCCACTCTGTTTCTCCACAAGTGCCTTGAACTTCTTGAAATGCTCAAACGCTTCAGATTTTTTCTTCAAAAAATAGACCCAATTCATGCGACTGAAGTCATCGACGAATAATAGGAAGTAGCGACTTCCACCTAGTGATTCAATTGACATTGGTCCACATAAATCAGCGTGAATAAGCTCTAGACAAGCGGAAGCTCGCCAAGAATCACCACTAGGAAATGCTGGCCTGCATTGTTTGCCATATACGCACCCTTCACAAAACTCAAGAGACTCGATTTTAGGCAAGCCAAGAACCATATTTTTCTTGCCTAACAGCCGTAGACCATTGACATTCAAGTGACCATATCGCAAGTGCCACAAGCTCGACTCATTGTCTGCTTTTGCAACTAGTGCATTACTAGTTTCACCCTGCGAAATATTTAGTGGAAACATCTTGTTTGGGGTCATTTTAATGCTCATAATTTTGCGATTTTGATCATGAATATTACAATGGCCATCTTCAAAAATTACTGAATATCCTCCCTTAATTAGCTGACCAACACTTATTAAATTATGAGTAAGAGAGGGTACATACTGGACATCATGAATGAGTTTTGTCTCACCATTGCAGGTTGGAATTGCAACCGTGCCTCTGCCTTCCACTTTGACTTGCTTGTCATTGCCAAGTCGCACAACTGATTTCTTTGCGTTATCAATTGACTTGAACCATTTTCTTTCACCTGACATATGATTGGAGCATCCACTGTCCACGAACCAGATTCCATGCTCCATCGATTCAAGTTTTGAATGATCCAAAAACAGGTTGCTTTCCTCTTGTGGTGTTTCGAAGAAGTTTGCTTTTGATTCTCCTCGTTGCTTGCTCCAATAATTGGTCTCAGTATGACCGAGTTTCTTGCAATAAGTGCACTGAATATTGCCTCTGTGATTATGATTGTATCCTCCATTGCGTCCTCCACCATAACCGTGACCTCTACCGCGACCACGTCCGCGATAGGCTCCTCGAAAACCGCCTCTGACTCCTCTGTTATTCGACGTTTCAGCCTTTCCCTTAACGAAGGGTTCACCTCTCGCTTGAAGCGCCTTTTCTTCACCTTTCTCCTCGTCTTTCTTAAACCTGGATTCATGGGCTAACAATGAACACATTAATTCGTCAAATGTGTAGTTTGAGAGATCCTTAGATTCTTCGATTGCAATAACAACTCCATTGAAATCGGGATCTAGGCTGCGTAACACCTTGCTTACGACTCTTTCGTTGCTTAAGAGCTCACCATAGGACTTCATTTGATTAACAATACCCGACACCTTCGAGAGATACTGTTGCATAGACTCCTTCTTGGTTTTCTGCAAACCATCAAATTCAGAACGAAACGATTGCAATTTAACAGAGATTACCTTCTTGTCGCCAAAGTACTCGTGCCTTATGATTTCCCACGCTTCTTTAGCTGTCTTTGCAGACGATATGCGAGGGAAGATATCATCATCTACTGCTTATTGGATGAGGAATAGGGCTTTGGCATCCTTTTTACGATTGTCGCGCAATCGTTGATCAGGCTCATCTGATGCTTCGTTATATCCACCTTCAACAATGTCCCACAGTTCTTGAGACTTAAACATAGTTTGCATCTTAATACTCCAAAGGTGATATTTTTCGCCTTTGAAGATTAGAATTAGGGGATGAGCAGAAGAGTTTAGGCCATTGTTTGACATGGTGGAAGCTGGGTTGAACTATTGGTGTTGCTGCGTGGAAGAAGAGAAAGGGTTAGGCTTGATTTATGTGGAGTTAGACGAGTGATTTCGTCTGGCTCCGATACCAGAATTTGTTGGAAAAAAGAGAGGAAAGAAAATGATATTCAGCTTAATTCAAAATTTTCTTAATTAAATCACCAAACTTCTTGCCTTTATATAGGCTTTACACAAAACCACTTAGACTAAGAAATAGGAAAACCTAACAGCTAGCTTACTGACTTATTCAAAGAATAACTAATGCTTAAGATTCGGACAACACTAACAAACAGGTTTGAAGTATTCTTCATTCAATAGTTCCTTCTAATCCAAAAAATACCGGAATAGCTTGTTCTTTCGAGTCTCTCCTCATTCAGTTTATCTTCATTGGTGGTACTGCTCTGAGACCTGTGTGGACATTGCTCTCTTCCTCCTTCGTTTTCGACATCGGAACATGAATCATCATCGCAAGTGCACGAAGGAATGGGTACGGATGGAAATGGAGTGCATGAAAGAAGGCATACAACATCTGAAGAGACAGATGCCATACGGTTTCTTCTTACTTCCGATCTGCAAATAAGTGGGGAGCCCAAAAGACGGGGGTGAGAGATGCATGATGTGCATAGGTTTAGGGCAGGTTTTGCTTAAGTTCTTTTGAGGATATGGTGGGTAGTTTGACGAAAGAGATGATTCCGCTTCAGCAGAGAGGATGTAATGCTATATAAATATAGCATTATAGATGTGTAATGCTATATGAATATATTATTTTTCCGTCCTTCAGACTAAATTTTAAAACTTGTGTCTTCAAACTAAAATTGTTATCAGGTTTTTCCATAAGCCTAATTCCCTCGATAGTGGGCTTAATTAGGCGAGCAAAAAAGAGAATATGGGAAGATAGATGAACTATATTAATAGCTTTTTCTTTTAAACTGAAGAATTAGATAAAGGCATTAATGATGCATTACATTTTAGGCTTTTGTTATGAGAAACAGTTATGCAACAACCGAAGAGAACGTTAAAGGTATGCTCCAGCTTTGCAGCACAGAAGGTCTCTAATGTTGTTACAAGAAAAGCCGCTATGTCAATTAGTATGTAAATTAGATCTCTGTTTTTTTTAAATCAGAAAGCGCAAACTAATTTGCGCTTTCTACGCTTTCCTAATAGAAACCACAATTTAACTTGCGCATTTAAAAAAATTCAAAATAAAAAACCGCAAACTAGCTTGCATTTTTCTGATACAAAACACAAATTAACTTGCGCTTTTCAAAAATTTCAAAAAAAAATTCAAAATAAAAAAGTGCAAATTAGTTTGCGCTTTCTTGATAATAGCGCAAGTTAACATACTTTTTTAAAAATTTCATAAATTTCAAAAAAAAATTCAAAATCAAAAAAGTGCAAGACACTTTGCATTTTCTATCATAAAAGTGCAAGATGTCTTCCGTTTTTTATTTTTTAAAAATAGGGACTAAAATTGCATATTAATTTCTAAAACGACTTCTCTTGTAACGACATCAAAAACAGGGATCCGTAACTCTTTTCATGTATTCTATTTTAAACGATAACGTAACTAAAAATATCTTTATTAATTTGAGAATACACGTTGGAAATGTAACATGGTTGCACATCGTAGGCAATAATACGCATTCTATAATCCTATATGGTGATGTTCTGAATTGTATAAATTGGAAACATAATATAACACTAAATTAGAAAACCTAGTATAAATTCATGTAACTAACATAAAGCAAAGCAATCTGAAATATCACATGAAATAGCATTCAAAGGACAAAATTAAACAAATTCAACTATTAAACATTGCATTATCAAGTTAGACATTAAAAACCCGTACAATTGCAAAGACGAAACTTCTAGATGTACCAAACTAAATAAAACTAAGGTAGAAATTTAAAGAAATTTATCAGTTGAGACGTTCTGGATAAAAGATTGTTGCTCACGTATCATATTGTATCTCTTTATCAAAATAGAGAATTAATACTCAAAATTCCCCAAAGGTTTGCCTATGTAGAAATGGTGTATCTTAATGCTGAAAGATTATCAAATCATAATAGACATGTTAAACTTTTATCATTCATGATTTTTATTTTTAGTTTCATGCCTACCTGTTTGAGAAGCATGCGACGCTAAGTTCAAGTTACGTTTCAAATGTTAGATTTAGAGAACATGAAAAGGCAGACCATAATTTGTGTTTGCATAACTTTTAAGTTAAAACTTCTATCTTTGTCCAATACTGTTTCTCCATTGCTATGAATGTTAGCCATGGTCCATTTTTTTTATATGATAAACTATTTTTAAATTCACCTTAGCGATGCTTGGGGACATTAATATAAGGAAAATATTAACAAGTACCTAAGGGCACATATTAAGATTGTTAAATTAGTGATATAACTCTTCTGAATTTCCATTTTTTTGTGTAAGAATAATTTAGATAGTGGAAAATAGGCATAAGGAAAAACTTTGAAAAAAATTTAAACTGAAGGACAACAAGTTTCATTTTTAGACTGAAGGACAAACTTTGAGAAAAATTTAGATTGAAGAACAATACTAAATATAACTAGCATTTTATGCAGCATAAAACTGAATAAAATACTAGTTATAACTAGCATTTTGTATAGTGTAAAAACTGAATAAAATGTTAGTTATAATTAACATTTTCCTTCGGTCTAATTTTCTTTCAAAGCAATCACTTTAATATGTAAATTTCTTATGTTTGACAACCATCCCACTTAAATATATTTTTTTTTAATAAAAAGGAAATATATATAAATAGGAGGAGAAAAAGCGCCTTTCTCCGGTGGCTAACACAAAAGGCGGAGCATATGAAGAACATATACTCCCCAAACCAAATAAAGATAAAATAAAAGCAGAAAGACCCGAACTAAAGCCGTAGCATAAAGCAACATTCCTGCTAGGCAACAACAACAACAAAATCAGGAAAAAAGCCCACCGACAAACACCAACCCGCCTTAACCCGTAGGTAAAGGACAGACCTCCAATCTCAGCCAACAAAGAGATCTAATCGAACTGTAGAAGAAATAGAAAGCAGATCCCTGAGCAAGGATAGTCCCACAGAAAAACAATAGCACGACGAAAAACTCCGTCAAAGATCAACAACAAGTAGAAAACCCTGAAAACCCGATCCAAGGACGGCGAAGGAGGCAAACGCCACATAACAACCAAAGACCGCGAAGCCAAACCGGGTTAGGACAAAATGATGCAGCGCAGAACCAACACCGAGCCTACAAAAGCCATCCCCAAAAACAGCCAACCTAAGCACACTTTCGTAAAGGAATCGAACTTGGAAACCTGGAAAAAAACACTAGTGAACGCATTAAAACCAAAGCAGCGGGGGGGGGGGGAGAACGAGCGATGGGTGAGGGCCAACGCTCGAGAGAAGGAATTCAACCAACTCCCTGTCTAGCAGACGACAGAGCATAAGAAATAGACAGAAGGCCCACCAGCCTACCGGATCGGGGGCTTATAGTTCCCCTGAACGGTCTACCACGAAAAGCCAGGAAGACGTCATTCCTCACACGCCGAATAACGGACGGAGGATCCATAGGAGTATTATCGAATATAGCCTTATTCCGCGCGCACCACAGATGCCAGCAAATAAGGCAAGGAATCAAACGGAACACGATAGAACGAAGAGATTTCCCAGTACTTCTAGCCCACCAGGAAGTTTGGAGATCTAGAGCAGAGCTGGTAAAGCGACGAACACCAACTAGGTTGCCGAAGTAATTCCATCACGATCTGGCAGAAAAACCACCAAAGAACAAGTGGTTTAAAGATTCCACTTCCCCGTTGCCACAGCAACGACAACGGGAAACAAAGGGGATGCCGATCTTTTGAAGATTCACATCCAATGGCAACCCATCGTGAAGGATTCGCCACATCAAAACAGAAGCCTTGGGAGGAATACGAGTATCCCAAATGAACGAGAACACCGGGCGAGCGGGTGCGGGAGTTCTAATCGAATTCCAAGCTTTAAGGACGGAAAAGGAAGCGCCGTCCCAGCCAATAGACCCACCATGAGCATCAGATAATGGCTTCACCGACTGCATATGCTTCCAGGTCTCGCTAGCATAGGACGGTGAACCTGAGAAATTAGAGAGCGCAAGCCTACGGTATTTAGCATGGAGAAAAGAAGCCCATAAAGAGTCATTAGTACCAAATCGGTACCACAATTTACAGGCAAAAGCAGCACAAAGGTCCTTAGGATTACGAAGACCCAAACCACCTTCGATTTTGGGACGGCAAAGTGCTTCCCACGACACCCAGTGGTGACGTCGGGCGTTGGCCTTATTGCCCCAGAAAAAAGAAGAAGCCAAAGCCCGATATGACCGAAAAAACGAAGAAGTAGGGGTCATAGACGCGAAAACATGAGTCCCCATCAAGTCTAAAACCGACTTGATAAGGACCAGTCTGCCAGCTTAGGAAAGCAGAGCTGCATTCCAGCGTAAGATCTTGCCCCTCACTTTGTCTGCCAAAGAGTCGAAAAAAGCATTGAGCTTTCTACCTCTGTAGAGAACAATGCCCAGATAAGGAAGAGGGAGAGCAGCTTCCTTGAACCCCGAGACAGACTCAATCCAGGAAGCGCGAGGGCCAGACAAGTCCTTCGCGTGGACGAAGCTACTCTTGGAAGGGTTAATGAGTTGGCCCGAGGATCTCTCGTATTGATGGAGAAAGCTCAGAAGTCTCCGAACGGAAGAACGACTCCCATTAGAAAAAATGACAATGTCTTCAGCAAAGGACAGAGATGAAATAAGGGGACAACCCCTTGGAATCCCGAATCGTTGGACCTGACCGTAAATAGTTAGAGTATGGATACCGCGGATGAGAGCCTCCGCCGCTATCACAAAGAGAGTTGGCGAGAGTGGGTCTCCTTGACGCAGACCCCTCCCCGCCCTGAAATAACCATTAGCCGATCCATTAATAAGCACAGAGAACCAACAGTTGGAGATGAGCCTCCAAACTGAGTCAATTAGGGATTCCGGAAACCCGAAGGCCCGTAAAACCTTGATGACGAAAAACCAGGACATGTGATCGTATGCCTTAGCCATGTCTAATTTGAAGACAACATTAGACCCCCTAACTTTCCGATCAATCTGGGAGATCAGTTCTTGAGCGAGAAGGACGTTATCAGTAATCAAACGGTCTTTAACAAAACCCGCTTGAGAAGGGGAAATAATACGTTCAAGAAAAGGGGCCAGGCGAGAGGCAAGGATCTTAGAGATAACTTTATTCGAAAAATTACACAGGCTGATCGGCCGAAAATCCATACACGAAATTGGATTCGCGCATTTGGGGATGAGAATAAGGTTGGTGGACGTCCAACCCGAGGGGAGAGATTCTCCGGAGAAAAAGGACTGAATAGCAAGACAAAAATCCGCTTGAATAATAGACCAGGAGGACCTATAAAAAACACCGTTGAAACCGTCCGGGCCACTGGCACTATCCTTGCTTAGGGCAAAAACACACGAACGGATCTCCTCAGCAGAAGGGATGTCCGCGAGATGGGCACTCTCCTCACTAGCAACCACACGAGGAATAAAGGCAAGAAGAGCCGGATCAAAAACCGATGCAGACTGAGAGCCAAGAAAGGATTGAAAATGGTTCAGAATGGTTTCTTTAACTTCCTCAGGCGAGGAAGCCGTAGATAAATCAGGTCGTAAAATCTCGCGAATCATAAGCAAGTTATTTTTCTTGCGAATAGAGGAATGGAAAAATTTGGAGTTGAAGTCACCGTCGACCACCCACTTGATCCTGGCCTTTTGACGGAGGAAGTCATTCTCGATACGCAGCTCCGATGAAAATATGGTCTGAGCGATATCCCAAGCCTCCTTGTTTTCCAAGGTCGGAACCTCGTCTAGCAAGGATTCAGCTAAGATAAGAGATTCTTCAGCCAAACGGACGCGATCAAAAATGTTCTTGAAAACCTGACGATTCCAGACCTTAAGGCTTTCCTTTAATCGCTTGAGTTTACGACCGAAAATAGCACAGGGAGAGGCACCAATAGGGACACTCCAGGAGTTAGAAACCTCTTGAAGAAAAGAATGATGAGAAGTCCACATACTCTGGAACCGAAAAGAAGAAGGACCCGAAAGAGAGTAGGGAGAGCAACGAACAAGCAAAGGAGCATGGTCAGAGAAGGTGCGGTGAAGATGAGATAACGAGAAAGTAAAGGGGAGGCGAAACCAATCTTCCGACCCGAAAACACGGTCGAGTCTAGAAAGGATTCGGTTCGGTCCCTCTTGGTTGTTAGACCAAGTAAAAGCAGAACCCGAAAAAGGAAGCTCAGAAAGGCCAGAGTTAACAATGAAAGAGTTGAAATCCTCCATCGCTGCACGGTTGATGGAGGCTCCACCCCGTTTTTCCGCATGGCAGGCGACAATGTTAAAATCGCCGCCTATCACAGAAGTGTCCAGCCCCATGGAACCAAGGGCAAGGATGTCGGACCAAAGAATTAATCTCTCCGACCGGTCACACTTGGCGTAAACCCCTGAAAATAAGAACGGGGAAGAAACTAGAGGAGACGAACAAGCCACGGACAGAAGCTGAGAAGAATCAAAAACGAGGCGAGCCTCTATGGATTTGGACCATAAGATCCAAATCTTACCCGATATGTTGGTGAAACTCCCACCAAAACCTAAAGATAAAACAATGTTGGGGATGCCTTCCGGATCAATAAGAGGTTCCAAAATAGCAACCAAACCAACCGAATGCTTCACGATAATGCGTTTTAGCCTAGCCAAAGACGTATCGTTGCCGACACCACGGATATTCCAGAAGAGAAAATTAGCCATGAAAAACTAACAGATAGCGAGGAGATAAAAACGAAAGACCTAAGCAAGGGAAGAAGGCACAATCAGACAAGATACAGAGAAAACCGAGCAGATCGGTCGATCTGCTCGGACGCCGCCATAGAGCGTGTGCGAATGGTGCGAGGAGTAGACGGGACTCTACGAGATCCTCGGCGACGCGGTCGCTGAGGAGATGCGAGTGACCGGATAGCAGGCTCAAAAGGCACCGCATCATCAATTCCCATCAAAGGGGATCGAGAGGAATCATCTGCAGGAGACGACGGGAATGAGTTCCTAGATAAGCAATCGAGGCGCTCATTGAGAAGCGCAATTTCTGCCTTACTCATAAGAGGAATGGAAATGAAAAACAAACAAGAAGAAGCAGGAAGAGAGCAAGCCGAAGAACAGCAGGGTGAGAAAGATGAAGAGGACACCGAATGCTCCGAAAGCTCGCCAGAAAATCGAAGGAAAAAAGGAAGGCGAGTCAGTCGCATACCACATCTCCTAGCAATCCAAGCCGGATAAGGCAGAATCAAGGAATGGGAAGAGAGAAGAGGGAAAGAGCAATCCGATGCAGACAGCATAGCAGAAACCGCCACAGGGAAAAACGAGCTCGCCGACTGAACAAGGGGAGAGCCAGAGAGGGGACCAAAAGGATAACAGAGAAGTGTCAGGGAGCAACCAAGTTGCTGCCCATCTTGCTGTGGGAGTCTTACCAAAGCCGGACTGTCACTAATAAGACAGCCCCACACTACGGGTAAGAATCGCAAATCGGACTCGACCGAGGCAACAGCAAAGCGGAACAAAGAAAGCTGGCAAAAACCGAGTCTGTCCGTATAGTGGTCAGAGGTAACCACTATACGACCAGGACTGAGAGATCGCCCGAACCTCCCGCTCCAAGCCTGATGTAACCTCCGTAGAGACCATCGGAAATCCGACAAAGGAGCCAACCAACACAAAGAAAAAGTCACTGACGACACATAAGAGGCTTCGCAATGACTCCACATAAGAACCCTAACGGAAGAATCCCGTAGATCGATCCAAACCAGAAGACTGGTTTGGACACAATCCTTACGGCTAAAGAACATAAGCCCAATAATCAATTGCCACAGTAACTCAAGACAGCCGCAAGGAAACAAGAAAAAGGTCAAGGACCCGAAATCACCAAAAATAACAAAAACATGACCTGACACCACACAGCTCGAACAGCTCGATGGCGAACCGGTAATGTCAGGGAGCACACATAGACGTGTGTCAAGGCTCAAGCACACAAGAAAGACCATGTCAGATACAAATCCGACAATCACTGGCCAATCACCAACAGAAGAAATAAAGAAACAACAGGGGGGGAAAGGAGGAGAGGGAGAGAGGCTCACCTGCCTACTAGAGGAACAACAAACCTGCTGGACAGTCAGAGAAGCTATCATAGGCGCAGAACATAGATGAGCCGGCACTACCAATTCACCAGAGACAACAGCAGAAGGCAAATCATCGCCTTCCAACAAAGAAACGGCGGACCGTACGGCCAAAGGCAGCCGAGGCCTGCCAGGAGACCTATTAACGAAGCCAGGCACATCCACATGCTGACCACTTGGATTAGGAAGCAAGGTGATCAAATCCTGCTTCGAACAATCACAGGCGGCAATTGCAGTGCCGAACGAACCAAAGACGACAGAATCCCCAATCGGACAGCCAATAGAATCACCACCAAGAACCGAAAGGCGGGGAGCAAAACGAGTGATGAAATCTCGTTTGCCACTCGGAAGGGGGCCGTTACCAGCCAAAGGACTGGATACCGCGCAATCAGAGACCACCCCTACAGAACCAAATAAGGGAGCAGCGTGCGCCAAGGCCAGATCGCCCACCGCTTTCCCAAAGATCAGACGTGGTTCGAATCGGGCGGTGAAATCCCGATTACCAGTCGACTCAGACAAGCAGGGCACGGCAGCCGAAAAGACAAGCGGAGCTGAGCTCCCAGAACCTCGCGACGCAACCAACGAACTAGCAGAATACATGCGTCCGAGGTTCAATGAACAAGCGCAAAAATCGGGGGACAATTCCATGAAGTGCCCATCGACATCAACAAATTTGAAACGAGCAAGATCAGAGAACGCCTCAAGGGAGAAAACACAGATCTGGACAGACGAACAACTAGAAAAACAAACCGACAACGGCGGCGGTAACAATTCCAACAAAGCACCAGCTATACTAGCAAACGACGGGCAATCTCTGACGAAATCACCACGAAAGGCATAAAGCCCCAATTCCATACCCAACCCTAGAAATAGCTCACGAGAAAACAGAGCAAACCACAGAGACAAAGCGCAGCGGAGAGAGAAACACACAAGAATGCCAGGGAAGAACCAGCGGAAGAAAACTGGCAAAGAAGAAAAGAGGATCGCAGGGGAAAGAAGATTAGGAGGCCATTTTTTTGACCGTTATAATATGTAGTTCTAACTTTAACTCTGAGAAATAATTTATCCCACTTAAATATACCATATTAGTTATGTGGGTAGCACTGGTCCAGTTTTAACTCTTAAAATTAACAAGATACAGCTGTAGCATTACAAATTTTGTTGCTATTCCCTTTTTATAACCTATCTATGCCTTAAATTTACCTAGGAAAAAATGCCCATTTTAAGTGTATAGTTATGATTAACTTTTCAACATCCGTGTAGTTTTATATGCTTGAGGCATTGGGATGATTCCACTTACTTGTTAACCAGGTCTGTTGCTTAACTCTTACTATGCAAGTTTTTTTTATTTGCATATTTTTGTTTGCTTCTCATGTTCCACAATCATGTCCACTTTTTAGTGTTATTTAGCAGTAAATGCATATGTGTCTGTATGCAATATCTATACATCCACATTTATGTTCAGTTCAACTCTTTGATAAAGAAAAAAAATGCATAAATCAAAAGATTTCTTAGCCTTTCTTAAGGAATTTTCAATGACTATAGAATCATACACACATACAAAAATGTTACAATATTTGATGCGAGTTAAGTATGGAGTATGTAAAATAAAGCATTTTATTCCTTTCTTATTCAACCTTTTGGCAGAAATTCATGATCCAAAATAATGTGCATGGATCTGATGATGGGTAATGCAGCAAATAGGCTATTAAGAAAGCTCGTGCAAACTACAGGCTGAAGCCTGATTTGAAGTGTTCGTACCGGGACATGTTGATGAAGTGGGAAGAGTTGTGTACCAGATTGAAGTGCGTGGATCTGAAGTATGTTATAGCCTATGCTGACGAGACTAAACATTGCATGCAGACGCTTTTGAGTTGCTTCAGATTTGGAGTGCATCATTGGTTTATGGTATAATTGTGTAACTGCCATTTAAGTTCTTTTACAATTCTTTTAGGATACATTTGGCAGCTTTGATTATGACTTCTTGATTCTTTTATTAAATGAATGACCTTTTCAAACCAAACAAAGTTTGAATTTTGATTAATCCTTTTACTGTTGTTCATAGCTGGTCAATTTAAGCAATGTTTTTTATTGCAATAACTTCTAGCCGATTAAAAAATACAGGCCTAAGGTATGGACTGAAGCTTGGACAGGTTGGTTAGTGTTAAAAGTTATATTTATTGTATGCATATCTATATCTTAATGGTCACTCATTATGTTTTGGATACAATTTCAAATTTACCGGACTTGGTAGAGTAATCCTTTATAAACCTATTTAAGACATTGCTTGTGCTGCTGCCAAATTTATGCGGATGAGCGATTCTTTCATACATCCATTTACTACTGGTTAATTTATGAGATAAGGTTCTCTACTTTTTTGTGTGTAGTGTGAGATTTTTAAACTTTCATCAATCGCTTTATTACCTGTATTATTTTGAAGTATTGGTAGATGTGTTATAACATCAATCTTACTATTAAGGTTCATACATTCATTTACTACTGGTTAATTTATGCAATCTTTTGCCGTGGAAGTTAAGGGAAGAACAAACTGGTTTGGTTTTACAAATATTTTTTGATAACTTAGAGTGTCAAACTGATTTCATGTATATTCTTCCATTTGCTGTTTAAGAATCATTGTTATTTATTGGTTGTTTTGTTTTTGAGTTTTGCTTTAATCATCTTGTTACCTTTGTTAATGATGCATATGGATTGGGTTATACTTATTGGTTGGAAAGGGTAGTAACCCTGATTTGATTAAAGGACTTCCGACAAACATGGCTCTTATTCAAGCATGCTTTAGTTGTACTTATAGATTTTCAGTTCTTTAACATGGTTCATAATAGAGTAGTTTATATATAAAAAATCTAGTTTTTAGGCTTCCAAATTCTAGAAGTTGTTCTGATGGAATCCTTATATACAACAAAGTTTTGATACTTTCATTTTATTCATGATTTTATAACGGTCATTTTTGCCACACTCAAACTCAGTTCTTCTAAAGAAAAGTTCTTTTAAAAATATATATGTTGTTTTCCAGGTCCAAAGGTTGAGAAAAAGTGACCATGAGTTGAGGCTGTTTATAGAAATGTACAAACGTGAATCAACCGACTCCAGGTATTGCTATCACATTATTTCTGAAATATATAGTTATTCATCCTATACGTTTTGATGAAATAATCAACTCTCATGAATGGGTTACATTTTGTGGTGTTATTATTTTGTATGAGACGACCAATGTTTTTATCAGGAAATGATGGATTGCTGCCTTAGCTCCTTAGAGAGAGTGTATGTAGTTATCACCAAAGTTTTCATTATCATTACATATACACACAGTATATTTTTTTGTAAAAATTGACTAAATCTTATAAAATTTAACCTATCTATAAAATCAACCAAGTTAACTAAATTTTATAATTATTAAATAGGTTTATAAATATTAACCTATCTAAAAATTTTACCAAGTTAACTAAATTTTATAATAATTAAACAAGTTTATAAAAATTAACTAAGTTAATTTATTTTTGAATAACTAATAAGTTTATAAAAGTTAACTAAGTCATAAAAATCAACTAAGTTAACTAAGTTTTATAATAATTAAATAAATTCATATAAATTAATTAAGTTCAACCATAAAACGTGACTGTTAGGTATATAAGGTCACCATGTATTTATTCTAATTTGAGTTTGAATTGTGAATAATAAGTAATATAAATAATCCTTAACTGTGATAGCATTATATATCTGACATAAGATTATATAGAATGTGTATCGATATTAAGCGTGTCAATATGTTTAATATGTATGTTTCTGTTTATGCCTTACTCATATATCCTTTTATGTATGTTTTCGTACATATGCTTTAAATGATCTCTCCTTTTCTTTTAGGGAATTGGATGTTTGAAGATGAAAAACATAGACATTTTAAGATCATGATATTTGGGTATTTTCTTTTACGGAGTCCTAATGGTACTATTATCATGTATGTTTAAAAATATCAATTATGAAATATTGTATACAATATTGAATTTGGTGTAATTCTGTTTATGTATAATATATAATATGTTTTGATTATCAAAAGTTTTATATTATTGTTGTTTGAGTTGATTGAATTGTTCGTTAATTGAGGTAAATATATCTTATTGTCAGATGTCCTAATGTATAGATAGAATATTGCAAACTCAAAGCGGGGTAAAGAAAATAGCGATTTTGAATAGTATAGAAAATTTATAATGGCGTTTTTTATATGCTATAGAAAACCTACAACAAAGTTTTTGTTATGTTGTAGAAAATATACAATAGCGTTTCTTTTATGCTATAATAGTCCATGAATCTACCATGACATGTTGTTATACAACATACAGAAAAGCGCTGTTAGATCCTTTAACAACAATCTTCAAATGCTATTAAAAATGGGCTGTAAACGCTGTAAAAAGTTTTCTCAGCATTGATCAAAATGCTATAAAAAAGTACTTTTAGCTCTGGGAAAACGCTATGAAAAAGTGTTTAACAACATCGTTTTATCTACTGCTATGTTAGATCCCTGACTTTTATTTGCATGTTGATATACAGCGTCATGAAAAACGCTATTAAAACCTTTTACAACGTTTTTTGAACGCTGTTAAAAGTCCTAAATGTTGTAGTGTAAAAGACTTTAAAATAACATATGTTATATTCATATATCATTTTGAACCTAATTTAATTGTGTATAATAGAAATTATTAACATTTAATACAGGTTTTGATGTTTAATATAATTCACGTTTCTTACTACTGAGCTGTCATTAATTATTTATTTTGTAGGTTTCTTTCCTCTTGTTATGGGTATTGTTTCACATGAAAATGATCTAATTGGTCTTGGTTTTTATCCCATTTGAAAGGAATTCTTAATGAAGATCGATCTTTAGTTTTTATATCTGATCGTCAATGGGGTCTGATTTTAGGTGTTCCGAAAATATTTCCTTCTTCATATCATAGCTATTGTTTACTTCACATGGAACAGAATATTGGTACTATTGTCAAGGCGGCTAAAGGTGATTCATCTATTGTGGAGTTATTCAAATTTTATGCTAGAGCTTCTAATATGAATGATTTTGAGCGATATCTTTCTAAATTTAAGGATATTGGGGGTACGTCCGTAGAAAATTTTCTAAGAGATAAACCTTTTGACCATTGGGCAGATTTGTTTTTTCAAGGAAACCGGTATGGTGAATATTATTCAAATGTTGCAGAAAGTTTCAACTCATGGATTTTGGAAGATAGAGTTATGCTTATAACTTCTTGTTTGGATGGTATTCGAGTGAAAGTTATGGAGCAAATGGCGAGACGAAGAGAGGAATGTTGTTTGTGGACAACGAATCTTTGTCCTGTTATGGAGGAACGGTTGTCTAAGTTAATAGATGATGGCTTTGGTTGGGATGTTTATAAGTCTTAGGAATTTGTGTTTGAAGTTAAATCTCCTAAGTCACTGGTTGTTGATCTTAAAAATCGTTTATGCAGTTGTAATCAACGGAGAGTTACTAGTTTTCCATGTGCCCATGCAATTAAGTGCATTAACAAGTCTAGATTATCAGTTTATGATTTCGTGGAGGATTATTTTACTATTAATGCTTTCAGATCTTCGTATGCTAATGCTATCAATCCAATTCTAGACTTTGATAAGCCAGTTGCTGCTGAAAATGACGTTTTGATTAGGCCTCCTAAAGAAGTTTGTGCTGCAGGAAGATCATCTACAAAGAGGCGTGGTGGATTTGGATATTCTCAAAGTAAAAGAAACAGATGCAGTCAGTGTAATGAAGTTGGCCACAAAAAAAGAATTGTCTAGCTTCTTCAAAAAGTTAAGAAAATTTATGTGTTTTGTTAGTGTAATGGAGTAGTTTTTTAAGTGTAAAGCTGCTAAAGCTTATAGAAGAATGAAGTCAGACTTTGTGAAATCATTAGAAAATAAAATGTGAAATGTTTTGGTTATTTTGTTTTAATTTCTAATATCTGTTGTTCGTATATTTTCCTTTGTTGTTGAATTTCTGTTTTTATGAATCTATTATTTATTCATATTGCAAAATATTTAATATGAATTAAAGAACTGCATGAGCTCTGCACTTCAGTATTAACATTTCTATTCAATGCTAGATGTACTTATCATTTCACTCGAATGCTAGTTGTAACTAGCATTTCATTATAATCAGTATGCATCACACCTGAAATACAATTTCAACATTGAAACCCATAATATGTCATTGTATAGAACTGAGTAAGCTGTTGTGCAAGAACGAAGGATCTGATGATGATGATATACTGTTTATATGATTAGCTAATGAGATTACATGAGTGGTTTTGTGATGAATTGCCAGTATGATGATGTACTGTTTATATGATATGGGGGAACATCTGCCCCCATATTTCTTCTATATTTCAATGGAATATCTTTCTTTGTTGTTAGAAAGAGCAGTTAGAAAAAACAATCAACACCAATTTGTAAAGTGCAACCTATGGAATATCTTCATTATGCAGACTGCAACTCTTTGTTTCAGAAAATAACAAACAAAGTAGATAAATGGGATTGCAAATACTGGCTACCGATTAATGGTGTAATATATCCTATGGTGCTATATTGGCTACTGATTTATGGTGTAATATATCATATGGTGTAATTCATCACAATTCAATCACTAAGAAATGTATTTTCGCATAATGCTAGTTCGATCTAGCATTTCAGTATAAAACATTATTCGCTAATTCAGAAATACAGTAAAAACATCAAAAAACACATAAAAATGACACCTAAATATATCCACAGTTTATACATTGTAGTTTATGCACTGAAAACAGACAACTATAATCGAATTAAATTCAAATTGAGAAGTTCAAATCCATCTGAGTAGTTTATACACTGAGAACAAAATACAAGCATTGGAAAACATATAAGACTCCATCTCAGAGTCCATCTCAGTTTAATTAGCAGAAGTGGTTCAGTTCAAATAAATCCAAAGTTCTAAGAAGTTAAAATGCAACGGTTATTATGTAGAATCTTTGTAGGATTTCTCCACTGACCAACTGTATTGTGGATCATTGAGTATGTCATACACCACTGCAGCTCTTATGTATCTAAGCATTTCCTTTGGATATTTTTCTGGCATCTCATCCTTGTCCAGTTTTTTCAAGTTTGTTATGACAAAGAATGCACAATCAAGTCTGTTTCAGATTTAGAAATATTAGTTAATATTATAGTATAACTAATTGCTAAAATAAGACAGAATTCTTTACTCTAGAATTATAAAATATGCTTTATATTTTGATCACAATATTAATCAATGCATTCATAGAGACACCATTGCTGCGTGTGGAATGTGCACCTTATACATAATCTTTTTGTTCAATAGATGCAGTTCAATGAACTGTCAATTAGCAATGCTGGCTTTAATATCATTTTGCATATTTAATGCATTCTGGTGCAATTTAAAAATACAAATGATATTTTGGTTATCATTTTGCATATTTAATGCATTCAAGTGCAATTTAAAAATACAAATGATATTTTGGTTATCATTTTGCATGTTTAGTCTAGTCCAAAAGACTTTAAAAATATGTATGCTAGTGTAAACAATCATTTTGGATATTTGATAAATTTATAAGCACTGAAAAAATATAAATGATAGTTTGAACTGTCGTTTTTTTTATTTTCCCAATTTTATGCACTTTAAAAATTTCAGTTGTAGGTTTAACTATCATTTTGATCATTAGATGTATTCAGCTGTATTTTAAAAAAGAATAACAAAAGTTGGATGAATATACTGTTAGGAAATCAAATTCATAGTTTTAATGACAACAACTATACAATGAAAATCAAATAAACATATATATGTATACAAGAACTTGCTAGAGCAACATCACTAGAAAGACAAGAACAAGGCTCAAAGAAAGTTACAAAAGACTACAAGTCGATAGGATTAATGAAGCAATGACATAGATGCACAGATTCAACATGCACAAGTTTCAGACGTCTGGGTGCACTAGCCAGACGTCTGAAGAAATCCTCTGGAATACATAACAGACAAGACCAGACGTCTGGTAGATACACCCAGACATCTGGAAATCTACCCTGTATAAAAATTATATACTACCATACGTCTGATATAAATACCAGACGTCTGATTTCAAACTCGGATTTCAAAGAAGAACTTCAACTGTCACATTAGAATAGACATCTCCGCTTCTCTTCGCTGCAACTCTTCATCATCAACAGAAGCAACTATAGAGCACTCATTAATGGATGCAACTACTCAACATACCTATCTACAACTATATATAGCATCAGGAATCAAGAGAAAGTAGATCTGACTACCTTACAACTCGACTCTCTATCTTGATCATCTCTTGTTCTAATCATCCACTTGCTATACTATTTGAAAATCTGAGATCATACACTTCTATATTCTCTCGAACAATATTGTATTCAATCATCCAAGAGATATAAGAAGTTCAATTGTACTATATAGTCAAAATCCATGTAATAGAGAACACACAGTTGACAAAGAAACTCTGCTACTGTAAACCTGTTTCTCCGGGTGAAGTGAGGGTTATTTGGTGAAAGGAAATTCCGAAGATGAGCTTCGGGACTGGACGTAGGACGGGAGGTCCGAACCAGTATAAAATCCTGGTGTGATTATTTTATATTTACTTAGATTAATATTGTTTTAGTTGCATCATATATTTTGCCACATATACTTGCATATACACTACACGATCCACTCCATATAGACTTTCATATACAAACTAAAATGACAAGAGAAGAAATGAAATTAGTTACTTACGAATCAGAATACTGTGGTGGGCTTTTTGGCTGCAACGCTTTAGGTTTGTGAAATTCTTTGTTCAGTATTCCTACTTCTGCCCATTTCTTCTTGAACATCAATTCAATTTTGTCTTTCTACAAGAAAAAAATTAGTGTTGTATATTAATGTTACAGTGATTTAAAAGTTATACTTTTCTTACAAGAATGAGGGCTTGGTTAAGCTGGGGTTTGAAGTCCTTGTTGATCTAGTTTTTGGTTTGGTTGAATCATAATGACTCCACTGCATTGTTTCATAGTTTAGCATCAACAAGCTCCAATGGTTTGTGTAATGTAGAGGGAAGAAAATATTATCTGTAAATTCATCTTTGACAGTTTCATCTATTGTCGGTATGACTATGTCTTTGATCACAGTTTGCTGATCATGTACTAAAGCATTCTGCACATTCATATGTATTAGAATACTTTATATTATTTTTTAACATTTATAATGAAAAGCTTATACTTACCATCATCATTGTAGTGAAGTAGTAACTGTGTTCATACATCTCTTGATTGTAATAAAACCAATCAATAACCCGTTTAACCAAACAAAGAAGGTTGTAAGTTTTATGGGATAATTAATTTTATATATATTTTTGAACCAGTAATATTAATGCTAGTATTCACTATCATTTACATGTTTACTACATTGTATGCACTGAAAAATGCAAATGATAGTTTAAACAATCATCTTGGACATTCGATATATTTATATGCCCTTTACAAATACCAATGTTATTTTTAACTCCCATTCTTTTATTCAATACATTTATATGCAGTTTGAAACTTTGAATGCTAGTTTTAACTAGCATTCTCTCATCCTATGCATTTATATGCACTTAAAAACTATGAATGCTAGTTTTAACAATCATTCTCCCATCCTATACAGTTATCTGCATTTTACAAATACTAATGTTACTTTTAGCTGTCACTCTCTCATTCAATTCATTTATATGCACTTTGAAAAGTTAAATGCTAGGTTTACCTATCATTCTTCCATTTTATACATTTATATACACTTTTTTACTATCATAATTCTAATTTGATGCATACATGTCCATCTGTAACTCCCTCAAACAGAATGGCTTCCAGCATAGATTTCACTATTGTGATTCCTCCTTTGTTCCCTTTATCTTTTTCATATGCTACAGTGCTGTAATTGAAAATCAATAATTGACAAGTTGGTTTTTTTTCAATTTTATTTAATTACAAATATAATGAAAGAAAAAAGATCAGAAATCTTACTTCTCATTTTCGTTAAATTTGAAGAAAGTAAGAATTTTGTTTTGCTGTTCTTCATTCAATAATTGTAGAATACTGCTTTTTGTGATATCTTTACTCTTGTAAGCTTTACTTGATGGCGAGTACCCATCAACATCAATAATTTCTTCATTTTCAATTGTAGTGACTTGCTCATCTGTTTCAGTTTTAGATTCCTCTTCATAATCAGATTCTTCATTTTGTTCTTCTTGTTCCTGTTCACTTGTATTTTCTTTTTGACCTTCCTCAGTTTCAGGTTGCTCCTTTTGGTCTTCATTTTCAACATTTTTCTTTGTTTTTCTATGAACAATTTCATACTGGAAATCAGAATCAATTTTATTCCTTCGTTTGTGCTTTTTAACCCTCAAAACTAAAGAGCTTGGTTTCTTCTGTGTTTTTTGATGCACTGTCGAGGATTTTTCTGTTGCCTCTGAAGGTTTCATTTGATCCTGTTGTTCTTTCTCTTGCTGCATCATTTTAATTTCCTGAGTTATATTGAGATCAAATGATGGTGGTTCTATTTCTTCTCTTTCTTTTGATTTCAACATCTTGATTTCTTTTCTCAACTGTATGATAATGCCTTCTGCTTGTATTCTTTTCTGTCTCTCTTTTTCTAATTCTTTTTCACTCTTCTTCAATTTTTTTCCAAATCTTCAATATACCGCTGCATTGAGTCGACTTGCTTTTTTGACGTCTCTTCCAAGTTTTCTATTTTTTGTATCCCAATATTCTCATTGGTATCCAACTGAACAAATTTTTGTTGGCTTGTTTGTTGAAGAAGTGCTTTTTCATCTTCAGTCAGGTTTCTTATTTCAACAAAAATCTATGTAATAACATAAATAGTAATGAATGAGCTAACATACAATGAATGAACTATTTTTATATATAATTTTCATTTTTCATGTGATGCTATATCTGACTATCATTCTTTAGTAGCAACTACAGAAAATTGTATTTGCGCAGAAATGATATATGTAACTATTATTTAAATTATGACTGTATAATAACAAAATGAAAACTGTTAATATACACTATTTGATGATATATTTATCTATCATTATATATTTCTTGTACTTGTGTGAGAAATAATACCTTTCTATTGTCCATGTTCATCAAAGCTTCTCTTGAAATGACCTTTTTCAAGCTTCCAATATTCCACCTCCCAAATCTAGGTAAGGTAGAACGGTATGTTGCTAATGGAGATATCAAATTCACATGCTCACATAGGAAAAACTACAAATAAAATATTACTTGTTAAAACATATAATGTGTATAATTTCAGTTATAGAGATAGATGCGTTAACATAAAGTTAGAATGTTGTACTTATAACTGGGAGCATGGAACAAGCCGGCATGTTTCTCAGCTTTGTTTTGAAAGCCGTCAAAGCTCTAATCAATGAATGATGAATTGAAACCGGCCAAGATACTGAGTTTATTTTGTTTTGATCAAGGATATAAGGAATATATCCATATGGTAAGTATCTTTGGTTGTCGGGAAAGAAGAAGGTTATCATTGCAAGAATAATAATCAGTTTTGGAAAATCAGTTTCATGTTGAAATTGTTGTGTTTTCAGTACATTATTTATCTTTGAAATTGTAACATCCTTTGTGATGTGCTCTACTGTTCCAAAATTTCTTAGTACAAAATCTTTACAATTGTCTGGAAGGATTTGTAAACTCATTTTAGGTAACGGAAAAATATTAATTCCAGACAAAGGTAAGCTAAAGAGAATTGAAACATCTTTAGGTTTGATTTTTAGAAAAATATTCCCCACTTTAAAAGCTTCGTCATTGATAGAAAATGTTTCTATGATATCATCTAAGGTTGTTGATGATTTTGTAAAAGCGACTATGGATAAAATTTCTTTGAAAAACACTAGCATAAATTTTTCGAAGGGTGTATGTTTTAAATAATTCAATTGATCTACAAGGTAACCTCCTTTTTCCTTAATTTTTCGGAAATTTTTTATCATTGGAAGCAAGCTACATTGATATTGAATTTTTTCTTGAGATACTTTCTCTGATTTTTTTTCCTTCTGTTGTTTTTGCTTTCTTCAATCTTTTACCTTTTGATTCCTGTACAAAAAACTATGAATGAATAATTTGGTATTTAAATGCATTCTTATTTTTATCTATCAATTTTTTCAACTATGAATGCATAATTTTCTAGTGCTATATGCATCTATCATTATTTTTTCAGATGCTATATTTGTCTATCATTACTCTTTTTCAGTGTATGCTTCTACAGTTTAAAGATTGAATGCTATGTTTGTCTACCATTTTTTTCAATGCTATGCTTGTCTATCATTATGTAACTATTCATCTTATTGTTGTCTATCAACCGTCAAAAACTGAATGTTATGTTCATCTATCATCTCATATTTCAATATGATGCATACAAATCAAATGATATATTGAACTATCATTCAATAACTATATATCTAATTATCCTATAGGGTTTATCAAATATTGAAATGCTATTTTCATTTATCATTTATCATTCCATTATAACGCATACAGTAAATAAAATGATATATTCAACTATCAGTCTATCATGCTATGTTTGTCTATCATTTTTTTCAATGCTATATTTGTCTATCATTCTATAACTATTCATCTTATTGTTGTCTTTCATTTGTCAAAGACTGAATGCTATGTTTATCTATCATCTCATATTTCAATATGGTGCATACAAATCAAATGATATATTGAACTATCATTCAATAACTATCTATCTAATTATTGTCTACCGTCTATCAAATATTGAAATGCTATTTTCATCTATCATTGCATCATTACACATACAGTAAATAAAGTGATATATTCAACTATCATTCTATCATGCTATGTTTGTCTATCATTTTTTTCAATTTTATATTTTTCTATCATTCTATAACTATTCATCTTATTGTTGTCTATCATCTATCAAAAACTGAATGCTATGTTCATCCATCATATCATATTTCAATATGATGCATGCAACAAATCAAATGATGTATTGAACTATCATTCAATAACTATCCATCTAATTATCATCCATCGTCTAATAAATATCGAAATGTTATTTTCATCTATCATTGCATCATTACACATACAGTAAATAAAGTGATATATTCAACTATCATTCTTTAATTATCATTCTAATTATCATCTAACATTTATCAAAAACCGGAATGCTATTTTCATCTACCATTTCAATATAATGCATGTAACGAATAAAGTGATATATTCAATTATCATTCTAAAACTGTCTATATGATTACCAATTCAGCATAAACTTTTATTGTAAAACTATTTACAATTAAAATGATAATTCAACTATCATTGTAAAATTATCTTTTACTTTGAAAAAAAACTAGATGTTATACCTTTGTCTTTCTTTTTCTTCTGATGATTTCATCACAAAGCTGTTGTTTCTTTATGTCATCTTCATTTACAGTTTTTGCTGCCCTAGGTTTTCTGGTCCTCTTAGTTTCTTCATGAATATCAGTCGAATCAACAGCCGTGGATGAATTAGTTTTTCATCTTCTCTTTATTTCTATACGCATAGCATTCGAAGCCCTACTTTTTGAAACCCTAGGTTCATCGTTTATTTGTTCAGGATTTGTTGAAATATGTGGATTTACGTCCATCGACTTAGCTTCCGAAGTCGATTGCGCTTGTAAATCAGTTTGAGGAAGAAAATTGATTTGGGTTTGGGTTGCCATTGTTTGATGGAGGAGAAATTTTGTTTATAGAGGAAAAGAGACTAAAAAAGCAGGAACGATCGTGAAATTTTGACGCTTGACCTTGAGACGGAAGTTAAATTTTAACGTCCATTAAAATTAAATTTTATTAAACTTTTTCCTTTAAACTAATTTACTCAATAATATATTTGTAGCTTCACAAAATTTTCATTGCAGCCCTTACATTGGATTGGTATTCTCAATTTCGTTTTGGTGAAGATTGAACAGACACCTCTTATTCTATATCTCTATATTACTCAAAAATAAAAATAAAAAAGAGGATGCTAATTGTCCCAACATAAAATAACAAATGTATGAGATGTTGGGTAAAACTGAGCCTAACAAGACTAGACAATTGATTTGTACGTATGTTTATGCGCGCGCGCACCCCTTTAAACTGTTTACTGTAGACTATATTAGGATATACGTCTTAAAATTTGAGTTAAAAAAATAGCCTAAAAAGTTGAGTCCAAAATGGTGTGTTTATTTATTTATGCTATGTTTTTCTAATTAGATTTCTTGAAAATTTGATGGATGCATATCAGTCCATAGAAGAAGGAAAAAAATCATTATGTTCAAAAATAAATGAACCATCCTTGACTTATGTGTATTCATCAATGTTAGTTTCTTTGGTTGCAGTTTTGTTTAAAGTAGTGATTTGATTGTATTTTATTACTAAAACGTTCTAAACTTTATACCAGTCCAAAATCAGTAATCATCATTTTAGTGCTGTTAGAGCTTCAAAGTATCCATTGCCAATGAGTCTTAGCGCCAAAATTGGTCACTAACACCCTTGAGAAGAGTTATGTAGAGAGATTAATGAAGAGAGTAAATTAAAATAGAGAAATAATGTAATTGAATGTCAAAAGAACAACAAAAACGAGAACACCAGATTTATAGTGGTTCGGCGTAATTGCCTATGTCCACTTTGAATGAAATCTTTATTACTTTCTCAATCACTTGAATACAGATACAATCTGTAAACCAATCACTGGAATACTAGTTTGAATTAAAAGAGGAGAGTATAAAAAAGGCAGTGTCTCCCTGGAGTTCTCCCAAAAAAGGTCCCTTCATCTGTACCCCTGCCTCTCTATTTATAGACGAAGATAGGCTAGACTCCCTGTGCAGGCCCAAGAACAAGGTACTTCGGCCCACAAGAGGCAACTTCTGTGCACCAAGGCAGGCATATCGAATGGTGGAAGCCGAATCACTCAGTCTGATCCAGTCGCACCGAACCACTTGCACCGGGCCACCTCTCCTTCATTATCTTGACCAAAACCACTTAGGCCGACCCAGCTAGGCCGCCCGTCGTTCCTTTCCTTCCTTGGCTGAGCGAGGTCTGTTAACCTATCTAGGCCGAACCGGAGTTAGTCGAACCACGAACACCGGAACACAGTTGACTGACCTGTCTTCGCTAACCTCCCTTGACCGAGCAATGCATGCCGAGCGACCACGACTTAACTAACCGATCGATGCATGCCGAACTACCTATTAGATTCGGGATTCCAACTAGAGACCACTCGAATCGAAACCCCACAAGCACAGCGGAAGACAGGATCGTCGTAAGAAGTGTAAAAACAACCAACCAATAACTCAATTCTAATCTCAACCAATCCAAAGACAATCACAATCCTAAAGAAGCAATTCAAAAATCAAAGCAACAACAATAAAAAAAAATCACACAGCGATTTATAGTGGTTCCACTAACGTTGTGTTAGTGTACATCCACTTTAAGAGAGAGCTTTTATTAATATTGATGAGAAGAGTACAAGAGATTGATTACAATGATCACCATTCTAATTAGAAATTGATTTGTGGAGAAGAGAATTGAAGAAAATTAGGTTTTCTGATAAACCCTAATTGGTGGAGGCTAGTCGCTTGCGTCACACCTAGATCTGGAACCTGAAGCTAGCTTATATAGGAGAATAGAAACCCTAGGCAATGTTCCGAAATTGCCCCCGCAGTTGTCACAAATCTTCACGCCGAGTCCACAGAGCAAAAATAGGCGATAGACGCCTCAAACGTCTGGCGAAAATGGTCAGACGTCTGACTGAAGTCTCTGGAAAGCGATATGCTTCAGACCAGACGTCTGACCATTTGATCAGACGTCTGACAGAATGCTCTGGAAGCAATTCTGCCCAGACTCAGACGTCCGACCCCTTTGGTCAGACGTCTGAGCTTGTTCTCTGGAAGCAGTTTTTCTGAGGGGCCAGACGTCTGACCATTTTCCTCAGACGTCTGACCCTGCCAAAACAGCCTACATCGCCTTTTCCCGTTATAACTTCCACCTCCGAACTTCGATTTGCGAACCATTTTCTCCGTTGCGAAGCTACTTCCGACCTCTACAATTCTCCATATAGTGTTGCCAGAATTTAACACTCCACCTCGACACTATATCCATCTCCAGCTCTAATGGTACTATACCATCTAACAACAACTGATAGCACCAACTATCACTTCTTCTACCTTCAACCAAACATGAATGCTTTCCCAATTAGCTCCGGCAAAGCCACCGCCCATTGCACTCCACTAACGAGCTCGGGCAAAGCCCCCGCCCGCTAATGAAATGTTGAAAACATCCAAATCCTAAGCTATCTCACCAAATACTTGTACTAACCAAGAAGATAGAACCTCAATCTCTCACCGATACTCTTTCTCATCTACCACCAAGCTCCTCCCTTAACCGTGCTACCCCGTGGCACCTAGCACTTCTCCAAGCGAATCAAGTTCGAGCAATGCTCGAACTTCCCAACCGGTAAAGCCTTAGTGAACATGTCCGCCGCGTTATCCTTTATGTGCACTTTCCGAAGATATACTTGCTTTTCCTCATCCATGGCTAATAGAAATGACTCTCTCACCTCAATATGCTTAGTCCGTGAGCTAAACGCCAAATTCTCTGCCAAGTGAATAGCACTCTGGCTATCACATCGAACATCAATACTATCATGCCCGAATCCCAAGTCACACAACAATCGCTTCAAATAGAGTGCCTCCTTTGCCGCCTCCACTGCGGCTATCAACTCCGCCTCCATAGTGGATAAAGCCACCACGGTCTTCAATCTAGATCTTCAACTTATGGCTGAACCACCAAGTGTGAAGACATATCCAGAAGTTGATTTTCTACGATCCCTATCACCAGCGTAGTCCGAATCACAATAACCAACCAACTTGCAATCCATCGCCTTACTACCACCAAAAACAAGACCATGAGATGATGTACCTCTAAGGTATCTCAATATAAGCTTCACAGCTTCCCAATGCGATTTCCCCGGATTAGCCATGTATCGACTAACCATCCCGATGGCATTTGCAATATCGGGCCTTGTACACACTATAGCATACATTAGACTTCCAACCGCACTAGCATATGGAACCTTTGCCATATAAGTCTTGTCTTCCTCCAAGATAGGTGATCCTTTACTCGAAAGCTTCATATGCAAAGGTAAAGGTGTATTTGATGCCTTTTCATTCTTCATGCTAAACCGGTAAAGCACTTTCTCAATGTATTCATTTTGAGTTAGTTTCAACTCAAAATGCTTTCGATCCCTTACAATTTCCATGCCCAATATCCTTCTTTCTTCTTCAAGATCCTTCATTTTGAACTCCGATTTCAAACTCAGTTTTAGCTTGTTGATTTCATTCTTATCCTTAGAAGCAATGAGCATGTCGTCCACATACAAGAGTAAATACACCCAACAATCATTTCTCAACTTCTTGAAATAAACACAAGCATCTTTGATGCTTCTATCAAAACCATTTTCAAGCATAAAATGGTCAAACCTCTTGTACCATTGTCTAGGTGATTGCTTTAGTCCATATAGTGATTTCTTCAACTTGCAAACCAAATTTGACTTACCATCCACAACAAAACCATCCGGTTGCTCCATGTAGATGTCTTCATCCAAGTCACCATGCAAGAAGGCGGTTTTCACATCAAGTTGCTCTAACTCCAAGTCATGAATAGCAACTATAGCAAGTAATATCCGAATAGAAGTATGGAGCACAACCGGTGCGAATATATCATCATACTCCTTTCCTTTCCTTTATGCAAACCCCTTAGCCACTAGCCTAGCTTTGTATCTTCCATCGTCCTTCACCTTGTATATCCATTTGCACCCAATAGCACGGTTTCCTTTAGGAAGTGAAACCAAATCCCAAGTTTGATTCTTCAACAATGATTGCATCTCTTCCTCCATGGCACAAATCCATTTGAGCTATCACTCGACTTCATGACGTCATCAAGGTCCATCGGCTCATCTTGGACTACATGAAGAGCATAGTCCAAATTATCACAAAAACTAAGATAGTTCCAATCATCATATCTTTCGGGTGGCCTTATAGTACGACGACCAACCCGAGTAGCAATACCATCACCCAAACTCCCTTCAGCTCCACCTTGAACCGAATCTTCTCTAGAATCATGCACATCACCATCACTACTAGAGGTACCCTGTGGACTATGTGATGTAACATCAACCGCTACTTCCTCGCAAGCATCTCCAACTACTACTCTACTCTCTCTACTCCTTGGACAAAATATGGAAATAATTTTCTTCTCCTTTGATTCACCCTGAACCAAATCTGGAAAATCCGATGAGCTTTCATTGTCCTTAAATATCGCCGACTCATCAAAAGTAACATGACGAGAATTCACTACCATCTTTGTTTCCGTATTCCAAATCCAATAGCCTTTTACTTCATCCGTATAGCCAAGCAAAATCCCCTTGAAAGCTCTAAGTTCAAGCTTATCATTTCCCGAATCATGCACATAAACCGGACTTCCAAAGACATGAAGATAACTCAAGTCAATGCTCTTTCCCTTCCACACTTCCTCTGGAATTTTGTTACCAATAGCTGAGCACGGAATTCAATTAATAATATGCATCGCGGTTGACAAAGCTTCAGCCCAAAATCCCTTCGCCAAACCTGATGTCAATCTCAAGCATCGAGCTTTCTCAAGTAGTGTACGATTCATCCTTTCCGCACACCATTCGACTGCGGATCTCCAGGTGTAGTAAAATGCCTCCGAATACCATAATGCTTGCAAAACTCTAAAAATTCTCCGGAAACATACTCTCCGCCATTGTCAGACCTTAGAACCTTCAAAGACTTTCCACTCTCATTTTCAAAATGAGCCTTCCATGCTTTGAACTTTGCAAATGCCTCCGACTTGGCCTTCATTACATACACCCAAACTTTTTGAGAAAAGTCATTTATAAAGGAAATATAATAGCGAGCTCCACCTAAAGAAGCTACAGGTGCCGGTCCCCAAACATCCGTGTGAACATACTCAAGAACTCTTCTCGAATCATGCTTTCCCTCACCGAATGAAACTTTTGTTTGCTTCCCCATGACACATTCTTCGCAAAACTCTAACTTGTTGAAACTTTCTCCATCAATCATCTCCTTCTTCCGAAGCATGTCCAAACTCCTCCGAGACATGACCTAACCTCAAATGCCACAACCTAGTCGCATCCAAGCCACGAGAACTATCAACTCCTATACAAGTTTCATCTTCTACAGTCACTCCTTGAAGCAAATAAATACCATGAGTCCTAACACCCTTCATCACCACAAGCGCCCCCTTCGAAACCCGCAAGCTATCACTCTCAATAGTGATCTTACAACCTAAAGAATCTAGCTGCCCCAAAGAGATAAGAGACTTCCGAAGTCTCGGAACATAGCGTACATTAGTGAGAGTACGAACCACTCCGTCAAACATCCGAATTTGCACGGAACCAATGCCTTTCGACTTGCAAATAGCACCATTTCCCGTAATTGAATTTCCTTCTTTGTCGATGTAAGAAGAAAAACAATTCCTATTTGGCGTCATACGATAGGATGCCCCCGAATCGAGTACCCAATCGCTACCCGAAACATCCGATGCTACCGCCGACAAAACATCTACATCTCCCTCACCAACTCCACTCTCCACCGCTACAGATGAAGATGATACTTCCTTCTTTGCCTTCTACTTGTCCGGACACTCATTCTTCCAATGACCGGGCTTCTTGAAAATATAGCACCTGCCTTTTCTTTCCTTCGACTTTCCTTTCCAACCCGGGTTCCTTGATTTAGAACGCCCCCGGTTCTCCTTCTTCACATACCTCTCCTTCTCCACAAAAAAACCATGACCACTACTAGCACCACTACTTCCATCACCTAACTCCTTCATTTGATCCCGCAACTTCTCGCTAAGAAGACCCGTCTTGACATCATCAAGAGTCAATGTATCTCGGCTATAGATCAAACTATTTGAGAAACCTGTATAGCGATTTGGCAACAAACACAACAATATCATCGCCTTTTGCTCTTCCTCAATCTTCAAATCTACCGCCTTCATCTTCATTAGCAAATCATCAAAAGTATTCAAATGCGCCTTTAGCGAAGTACCTTCCTTCTCTTATAGGTGAAGAACGTTCGCAATAAGATCAAACGATTTGTTAGTGACTTCTTCATA
The DNA here is from genome assembly GCA_030737815.1 of Allium fistulosum. Classification (NCBI taxonomy): domain Eukaryota; kingdom Viridiplantae; phylum Streptophyta; class Magnoliopsida; order Asparagales; family Amaryllidaceae; genus Allium; species Allium fistulosum. Next base: position 259,566,884 of record CM060908.1, on the reverse strand, counting down.
TATAACTCCTCCAATTTGTCCCAAATACCCTTAGCGGTTGTCTCACCACTAATTTCAGAGATAACATTCTCTCCCATAGCAAGTTGAAGTGTAGTGAATGCCCACTCTTCCATCTCCTCTTTCTCAACATCTGAGATGTCCGCTGGCAACAAATGTGTGTCAAACACTACCCGATGCACCCGATTCCTCCTTAGAACCGCTTTCATCTTCCATTGCCATTTTTCAAAATCATTATCGTCATTCCACTTGTCTATTATCAGTTGTGATCCTGAAGCTGCATACGATCCACGTACATAAGGAGCTACACCACTTGGATTACCCATTGAGGAACTACTTGAGGTATTATCTGATTCTAGCATTTCTACAACCACCTACCAACACCATGCTCCGATACCAAATGTTAGATTCGGGATTCCAACTGGAGACCACTCGAATCGAAACCCTACAAGCACAGCGGAAGACGGGATCGTGGTAAGAAGTGTAAAAACAACCAACCAATAACTCAATTCTAATCTCAACCAATCCAATGACAATCACAATCCTAAACAAGCAATTCAGAAATCAAAGCAATAACGATAAGAAAATCACACAGCGATTTATAGTGGTTCCACTAACGTTGTGTTAGTGTACATCCACTTTAAGAGAGAGCTTTTATTAATATTAATGAGAAGAGTACAAGAGATTGATTACAATGATCACCATTCTAATTAGAAATTGATTTGTAGAAAAGAGAATTGAAGAAAATTAGGTTTTTTGATAAACCCTAGTTGGTGGAGGCTAATCTCTTGCAGTCGCTTGCGTCACACCTAGATCTGGAACCTGAAGCTAGCTTATATAGGAGAATAGAAACCCTAGGCAATGATCCGAAATTGCCCCCGCAGTTGTCACAAATCTTCATGCCGAGTCCACATAGCAAAAACAGGCGATAGACGCCTCGGACGTCTGGCCAAAATGGTCAGACGTCTGACTTAAGTCTCTGGAAAGCGATATGCTTCAGACCAGACGTCTGACCATTTGATCGGACGTCTGACAGAATGCTCTGGAAGCAATTCTGCCCAGACTCAGACGTCCGACCCCTTTGGTCAGACGTCTGAGCTTGTTCTCTGGAAGCAGTTTTTCTGAGGGGCCAGACGTCTGACCATTTTCCTCAGATGTCTGACCCTGCCAAAACAGCCTACATCGTCTTTTCCCTTATAACTTTCACCTCCGAACTCCGATTTGCGAACCATTTTCTCCGTTGCGAAGCTACTTCCGACCTCTACAATTCTCCATATAGTGTCGCCAGAATTTAACACTACCTTGACCGAACGACGTGTGCCGAGTTACCTAGACCGAGCGGCATCTGCGAGCCACCTAGACCAAACGACGCAGTCTTCCCTCCTTTGACCAAGCGATACACACCAACGCATACCTACCGAGCCGCACATACATGTCGAACCATATCGATTGCATCAAACCCTTATATCTCCAGTCTCTTCTTGGTCAGAATCTTGTCTAGTGCTAACTATAACTTCTGCAACTGTCGCTTTGTAGCCGGGCCAAGTAGCCGGGTAACAACAAGGGAAGGGTAGAGTTTGAGGCAAGTGTGGCCAACCTTTCAAACAAATGAGATTGTTGACATCGAAACACTGCATTTCAGTCAAGTTAAAGTAGTAAATTTACTTATGCATGTAGTTGTTGTATTGGTGTTCATTTCAAGTGCACCATATTTGCAAGAAACAAGTGCAACTGTTTATCATTTATCAATATATAATTATGGTTTTGTAAGCTTACAAGCATGGTTGGGTGCTGGGTTGCTCTTATCAATGTACTATTAACAAGAACCAGTTCACTGCTAATGTAGTTAACACAATACCATGTCGCATACGAATATTTTTCCAGCTCACGGGATTTATGCTAAGTATATTAATAGTGATTATGGAATGTATAAGCTTGGAAGTAAAATGTGTTTATGGAATGTATAAGCTTGGAAGTAAAATGTTCCAGTCTAGAATTAATAATGATGCTAAAATTTATATCAGAAGTTTTTGCATCAGGAAAATTTTCCAATTTTTTGTTATTGGTCAATGAATCTAATTACTTCGAAAATGGCAAGAGTACCGTAAATCTTCCTTAAATATCACAGTTCATTCTATTACTCTAGAAAACACATTAGTACGACATATAAAAAAATTAGGCAAATGTTTCATGCATATGAATCTGTTTATTTATTATATCTAAAGAAAACAGTCTAATATAAGCTGTATCATTGGCTGTGCGTTCTTCATATCCAAAATCGGATTTTCTGTCTTACATGCCCGATGATAATAGAATGTGTCTGTTATGCTGAAATTTATTAGGAATAGGTTATTGTAACTACATTTCCCAACTAACATATTGAAACTAACAAAACGGAGGACTTCAGTCATCCTATGATGCTTACAAAGACAACTGACTGAACAATATTTTTTATGGAGAGAAACCCTTCCAATTGATTATACTGACTCATCATTACTTTCAAACATAATGGATGCACTCATACAAAACAAAGTTACAAGTGAAATGTGATATTATTTATTGACCCTCTGATTTCTTCATTTACTTGGTTTGTCGATATAGTTAATCGATATATCACTAACGAGCATAGTAATTGAAACTGGATCACGTAGAAGAGCGAGAAATGAGCTATATCTGGAGCTCTGTTTTGGATTGAGGATGTTGAATCAACAGTTTTGTTTTGGCATTCTAATGATTCAAAAGCAATTAGTTCTTATCCAACCACCTATATTTGTTAGTTTCTTTTGTTTTCTTTATTGTACCGTCTGTGGAACCCAAAAAAAACAAGTAACTTCAGTTAGCTCACTGCTTTCTGATTAACATACTTACAGGATCGTAACTGCAAAATTAGAGAAGAGGTTCATCGCTGGTTTAAAGCATGGTACAGAATCAAGTCCTTGACATTTAAAAGATTCCCGCTCCTTCAATCAGAGTGAAATAGAAATTTTCGTTTTGGTCCTAATACAATAGCTTATGCCCATATACAGATTTTGAATAAGATATTGTCATATTCTTATTTCTTGCACCAATGATACATGGACTTTCTGATATGTATCATCCGCTCAATTTATACACACACATATTAAAGCACAGTTTGGATCGGATGCCCTTTCATTTCCACTTTTTCAGAAAATTTCGCATGCCGCCACCTATCCAATTCATTTTACCGCTTTACTATACCGTAACCCATGTTCATGCTCTTGGAAGTTAAGCTAAAATTCTAAAATCATCTCAAACCCTACAACAAAGTTACCTCCCCCGCCATTATCTCCTCTTCCATATTGCGGACATCCATATAATATTTCCTAAGAGAATTTATTCTCTTTGCTGTGGTTATTTGGGGTAATAATTTACGCCATCATCACCACCAACAAACCTGAATTTCAACCTTATCGAATCTTCCAGTTCCCGCCACCACCACAACATGTTCAACTGCAGTGCTCTGGTTTTGAAATTTAACTAACGTTTAAAGCCATGAAAGTTCACAACCGTGCTCTTTTCATGTTTGAGATATATAATACCTTTTGTGGATGTCTTATCACTGGAAGATTTTACGTAACATCCCTAATTTTAGTTTAATATTATTTAGAAGATTTAATTAACTGAATAGATTAAACAGAGTAATGTAGTAGGACAAGGATGATGAGATTTGATAATTAAATTAGGTTGTACCTTAATGAACCAATTAATAAGATTGCTTAAAAAACTTAGAAAAGAATTAATGAGAAGGACCAAATAGGAATAGAGCTTTATTTCTTCTTTTAAACCCTCCCCCTCTCATTTATTCTCATTTTATATTCACGAAACAATCAAAAGAAAATAGAGAGGCCGACCATGGTGATTTATGGAAATTTTATGGAATTATTAAGATAGGTTTTAAAGGTAAAACCTAAGATTTTGATCTCCAATTGATTTGATTTCTGGTATGTTGTGTAAAACATTAGTTTGAAGGTGTTTTTTAATTTCATAATTTCCCAATCTAAATTGGATAATTTAAGAATTTTCTAAGGAGGAAATAGTGTTTATTTTGGATTTTATTTATTAAAAATAATTATATGATTATTAGTGCTTCTTGGGGATATTTTCAAGGTAGTTACGATTTTCTATGAATTTATAATGCCAGAAAAACATTTAAATTAATATTAATTAAGGATATTAATTAATTTAGTTTGCTAATGTTTTTGAAAAGGTGAAATATAGTTCTAGCAAAACCTAAAAAAGAAATGAAAAGTTTTTAGTGTCAAGCAATCATGTTTTGACAAGAGATAAGAGTGGGTAAAAAGAATTGATTTTAAGAGGAAATAAAACAATTTTGATAAAAATTGCAGAAGCACCATTGTTTAATTACGGTAACCATGCTTCCTCATTCCATATCCCCCTCCCTCGAAATTCATAAAGGCCGATATCGGTAATAATTATCTAATAGTTATATATCGGGCTTACTATATGTGTCATCCTTATTTGCGCAGATGTTCAAAATTCATTACTGGAGAAATACGGTATCGCATAATGGAAGAGGTTCGACATCAAGGATTTCAAAATTTTACCTTGTATTTAGGTGCGGCAATTATTGTTTTAATGGACCGAAATCCTTTAGGGTACGACATCCCTAAATTGTTTTATTTGAAATCCCTTGTCACCTATAGTTTTGAAAACCCATGGTTTCGATATCGAAGTATTTAATGTATTGATGTCATGAATTTCCATTACTGACATTCTGTGTTTTGCGGCATAATAGCCGAAGTATCATATTTTCGATGTCATAGTTTTTGAAGTATTGATGCCGTAAGAAATTGATTTCGACTTGAGTAGTTGTTGTAGCTTGCCAGCTTCGCATCGCATGATTTCCTTGTTTTCGACAACCAGGTTATGCAGCTTTGATGCTGTAACTCTGCTATTTCGAAACTAATGCTTTGTAGGCCGAGAAGCCTTGTTTTCTTTTGCAAACTAAAAGTATGTTATAAAGGCAATATAGTCCATGCTTTAAGAAAGTCGATAACCTTATGATTTTGGCAGCTTAGCATTACAATTTATATATCAGAATTTTGTTTTGAATCTCGAATAGAAGTTCGATATTGTTTTAATGGCATGGATGCCGTAAGCTTTCTATTTAGAATTGTTATATTGATGGCTTGACAAGCCATATGTTTTTTTTCTTTTGAGTTCGACAGCTTCATTAGGGATACCAATGTATATTATTTTCGATATGCCATAACTTTAAGGGTTCGACAACCTAATTGGGGATACCGATAGATATAGGTTGGGCACTTGGGTGAATAATGTTATATTCTAATTATAAAGTGATATTTGATGGGTTTATTGTCATCCTAGGAAAACTATGACATGTGAGATAGATAGTCCACATAATACCTAAGATGGATAACCTCTATATGGTTCACGTTGGGTTCAAAGTCATTCTAGGAAAAGTATGATATGTTTGACGGATGGTCTACATAATTTTGAATAAATAAACTATGTGTGACAGATAGTCCACATAATCTTAAATAGGTAAACCATGTGTGATGGGTAGTCCACATAATTTTAAATAGATAAACAATGTGTGATGGGTAGTCCATATGATCTGGGATAGATAATCCATATAATGTTTATATATGAGATAGGCAATCCACATAAATATAAGATGGATAGTTAGATTAAATTTAGATGGAAAGTCATTAAAATTTACATGGATAGTTAAGTAAATTGGGATGGGTAATCCACTATATGATTTCGGATAGGGGTAAGGGAGTGTATAACACAATGAAGACATATTAGTTAGATACCCACGTTGCATCCATGCAAATGATTATTCTACTATGTTCTAACCATTTTGGTTGTAGGTGCATGATTTTAATTGACATAACTGGTTAAGAACTAATGAGGGGAAAAACCGTTCCGCTCTACGGCGTGGTCTCACTAGATATCTATTTTTGTTCAAGGCGGTAGGTTATTATTCACATTAGAAATTTTGTCTGATCCGATGATTTTTTCCCCTTATACTCTCATGTGCTCATTTTAGTAGGACGGGAGTAAGAGTTTTCAGGTTTTCCAGATTAGATTAATAAGATTTCGAGGACATGCAAGAAGCAAGATAGCTATATTAGGAGCTTTATTTTATCCGCCGTGTTGTTTTGTTTTGCTTAAATTGATGTAATGATAAAAGTTATAACTGTCAAGTATTAGACTCTGATCAACCACGCCCTTGGAGCAATTTGTAAGTATTATAATTCTCTAAATGTGGGATCAAATGAGATTATGAAATGAATATGAAATTTTGTTTATGAAATGAAATGTGGAAGTTTATTATTGAAATATGTTTGAAAATTTTCAGATTCATGTTGTGACGCCCCACCTCTATACTCACACTAACCAAGAACACTACTGGGTAATGCCGTCAATTAGTACAAAGAATAAGGCTTTTGAGGAGCGACCATCTGTGTAATTTCTTTATGCGAGTACCAATATGTTAGATAGTATGTCATGCATTTCATTTCAAGAGGAAAGCTAAAATATCAAATACAAACTCAAAGCTACTACACAGTGGCTATGTGGCCTTCAGAAACAAATATAAAATAAGCATAACATAAATGAGTCACAGATATTCATATCACTAAGGCGGAAACAGATATGAATATAATCACATAGAAGTGTACATCAAATAGTGGTCATACAAGATCCACTACATCATAAAAGAATAGGTACAAGTGCTAGACAAAAGAATATGTATACATCAAGGAGTCTCTATCTCGAATGTATAAAAACAAAAACTACTAAGCTAAAGTAGTTAGCCAAAAGTCAGGAGCTAGTCCCTGCTAAGACGTCAAGTGGAAGCACCTGAAACACCTCGGTCTGACCCGAGTATTATTTAAAAAGAAAAATAATAAACGGATCAGTCTAGCTATAAATATCATACAAGATGAGATATGATAAGGGATATGACAAAAATATATGATAACAATAATGTTATACCGTGACAAGTATATATTTGATAACAATGAAAATAATACAATATCTCAAATCTCCTCAAATATCCAAAAAGGATATCGTATTCTTTACTTATTCACCAAACCTCAAATATTGACAAAACATATCAATGCAAATCGTAAAAATTAGTGAAACTAAAATTCCAAAAATCCATAATTGAAAATCCAGAAAACATAAAAGGTGGTGGAGAGCTATCATAAACGGGAGCATGAAAACTCACCAACACGTGTATCACAAACGGGACGCTATCCCATGGGTCGCTAACCTATAAAATGAGCCAAAGCTCCTCCTAACAGGGTATAGTCCCCCTTTGCGGACCATGAGCCGAAGCTCCTCCTAACAGGGTATAGTCCCCCTTTGTGGACTATGAGCCGAAGCTCCTCCTAACAGGGTATAGTCCCCCTTTGCGGACTATGAGATATCGCATATCGCTAGTCTAAAGCACAAAATGATCACCATTGATCAATAAATGTAAATTACATCAAGCTAGTAAATAAATGAGTTTAGCTTCATCTCCCATAACCACTGGCTTAACTTAAATATTTACGAACAAATTGTAGATTTCCACTCAAAAATTGTCACAAGTTTTCAATCGAACAAGTCTAAGAATTAATCGACGAAGTAAACGCAAGCGTTTCATACCGCTTGTTTTGCTAAGTCGTTTAATTGTATTTCTTGTACAAATGAGGTAAAGATTTATATATACTAATAGATTGGAAAACGGTTTTAAAAAAACGAGCTTTGTATTAAAAGTAGTGTTGAAATCGTTTTTGTGAAAGAGTTTGAATACTTACTACTAATATAAAAACCTTTGTATTTTAAAGTGACAAATCACAGAAATGATTATAAAAACAATCTATGACCAAAATCCACATTCGACGACGTGAATTAAAACCATAAAAATCGATATCAAATCCATCAAATGGATATTCCCAAAAATCCAGGAAAGAAGTCATCAAAGTCGATAATAAATGACAACGAATAACCGGATCAACAAAAATCGATAAAACGGAAACCCACATAATAATAGGCAAATTGGCTGAATTTAACAGCGCCAGACGTCTGATGGTTTTCCCAGATGCATGAGCTGAGAGTCTCGAAATTTTCTTCTAGATCGCTCAGATGTCTGGGAATAACCTCAGACGTCTGAGCTAAAGATCTGGAATTTTATTTCCTATGCATTAGACGTCCGAGTGTTTTCCCAAACGTTTGAGCTGAAGCTCAGGGCAAAATTTGCTTAGGCCATTGATGGCCGAATCAACTCGGATGCGATCAAATGAGCGATGGTGGCTAGTGATTTATGCCAAACGACAACCCAGCCCTATAGGCTCTTCAGTTCACTCCAAACAACATGTCCAAACATCCATAGTAGGATTTTCATAGATTTTGACTTCAAAATACCAAAATTGGAAAATTCACCAAACCAATTCAATTCAAAAGCAATTGAACATTAAATAGATGTTAGGAATTCATACCTAACAACAATGAAAGCTATAGAAATAGATGTGAGTTCAAGAACTCACCTTTAAACCCAAAATAGAAAAGACAAGCTCTAAAACAAGCTAGGATTGATTTCTCTTCAACTACACCTCAAAGATCTTCAACCTATTACTTCATGCAAAGATTTTCCTAGGTTAGGTTATAGGAAAAATCAAGAATTGAAGAGGAATTGAGATGGGGAAGATGAAGAGGATGTTTACCTAAGCTTCTCTTTGATTTTAGAACTTGAATTTGAATTTCCTAAGAATCTAGGGCTTACGAATTTTGGTTTCCCCTCTTTTCCCCCATTTTTCCTTTTGCTTGAGAGTGTTAAGAAATTATGTGTGGAATGAATGAGGAGGAGATGAGTTAGGGTGTTTGGTGGCGGAGTTTGGGTTATCTTGTTGGGTTAGTGGGCTAGAACACAAACCAAAGCCCAAACAAAATACCAAAATCCTAATCAACTCCAAGCATATCAATGTTTATACTCAAAAAAGTTGTAAACGTCGTTTTGAACTCAATGGAAGTGGTCTCGAGTCCGGATTCGACTGTTTACAAAAAGTCACATTTCGGACTTTAAATTCAACAAACGATGCTATATTTAAATAAAACATTTAAATATATAATCGTAAAATATGCGGGTTGTTATAGACTCCCCTCCTTAAAGAAATTGCGTCCTCGTAATACTTAAGAAGAAAATTAAGAGTAACAACCACTCTAAGGCATAATAACACAAAAGAAAAATTTGAAGTGAGAAGTTCACCTTAAGGATCACGAGAAGTAAGTCCGGATGTGTTTGCTCGATGAACTCTCTGGATTCCCAAGAAAAATCTTTAGGATTTACGGACCATTGAACTTTCACAAGTGGAACATCTTTATTACGAAGGCGTTTAACTTCCGTAGCTATGATACGAATAGGATGTTGCTCATAAGTCAAATTAGGTGAAACTTCAATTTCTTCAATAACACCGGGCTCAGGAATAGAATCAAAATCTCTAAGGCATTTCCGTAGTTGAGAAATGTGGAATACATCATGAATAGCAGAAAATTGAGCCGGTAATGAAAGACGATAAGCCACGGAACCAATGCGTTCGGTGATGGGAAATGGTCCAATATAACGAGGTGCTAATTTTCCCGATCGACTGAAACACACAACACCCTTCATAGGCGAAACACGAATAAATATCAAATCTCCCACATAAAATTCCAAATTCCTTCTTCGGTTATCGGCGTAGTATTTTTGTCTACTTTGAGCTTCTTTCATCCTATGACGAATAAGGTCAATCTTTTCTGTGGCATCACGAATAAAATCTGGACCTAAAACCAGCTTCTCACCGGCTTCAAGCCAACACGAAGGAGATCGGCATGGCCTTCCGTAGAGTGCCTCGAAAGGTGCCATACCAATACTAGGTTGGAAGCTATTATTATAAGAAAACTCGACAAGAGAAATATGATCTTCCCAACTTCCACCAAAATCAAGAACACAAGGACGAAGGAGATCTTCAAGAGTTTGATTCACATGCACCGTTTGTCCATCGGATTGAGGATGATAAGCGGTGCTAAAATTAAGCTTCGTTCCTAAAGCTTTTTGAAGACCCTTCCAAAATCCACTAGTAAATAATGGATCACGATCGCTAACAATAGAAGTAGGAACTCCATGCAATTTAACAATTTCTTTAACATAGAGTTTGGCCAAAAGAGGTACGGTCCTGTTGGACCTAATGGGAAGAAAATGGACGGATTTTGTAAGTCTATCTACAATCACCCATAAACTGTCATGACCCGAACGAGAACGGGGAAGACTGTCTATAAAGTCCATGGAGACTTGATCCCACTTCCAAACGAGAATGCCCAAAGGTTGCAATAACCCACCGGGCCTTTGATGCTCGGCTTTTATGTGTTGGCAAGTCATGCAATGCTTAATGAAGTTAGAAATATCAGATTTCATTCCATCCCAATGATAAAGTCGCTTCATGTCCACGTACATTTTACTACTACCGGGATGAATGGTAAATTTTGAACGATGAGAATCTTCTAAAATGTCTTTACGAAGATCACTAATAATCGGCACGATAAGTCTATCAAATTTTCAAATGCCACCACGAGCATCGATTTCAAAGTCTTTCAGACTATCATTATTATTTTTATCCCTACAACTTTGGCTAAGAAGAGCCAATTTGGGATCTTTCTTTTGAGCTTCAAGGATGCAGTTTAAAAGAGATGGATGAGCCTCAAGGCTACATAAAACAAGAGATGAACATGAATCAGATTCATGATATCGAATCTCACAAGTGGACAAAGTCTCAAGATCATTCCATTCGGATATCATCATGGAAACAACTGCTTGTTGCTTTCGGCTAAGGGCATCGGCAACATAATTTCCCTTTCCGGGAGTATAAAGAATATCAAGATCATAAGATGCAAGGAATTCGAGCCAATGTTGTTGATGCAAATTAAGTTCCTTTTGAGAAAATAAATACTTTAAAGATTTATGATCGGTGTAGAGAACAAATTTCTCTCCCAAAAGATAATGACGCCAAATTCTAAGAGCGAAAACAATAGCCGTGAGCTCTAAATCATGAGTGGCATATCTAGTCCCGGCAGGCTTTAATTGCCTAGAAGAATAAGTGATAACATGTTCCCTTTGCATGAGAATGGCTCCCAAACCAACACGACTAGCATCGGTATAAACAATCAAGTCTTGGTTCCCTTCGGGAATCACAAGAATAGGAGCATCAGAAAGAAGTTCTTTTAATTTTTTAAAAGCAGCTTCACATTTTTCTGACCAAATGTACTTAACTCTTTTCTTTGTCAAACTAGTAAGAGGTACGGAAATTTTAGAAAATTCTTTTATGAACCGACGATAATAGCCCGCCAATCCAAGAAAGCTATGAATATCCGTCACACTCTCCGGTCTCTTCCAACTTTTAATCGCCTCAATCTTTGAAGGATCCACGGAAATTCCGAATTCAGAAATAATATGTCCTAAAAATTTCACACGGGATTGTCAAAAGTGGCACTTAGAAAAATTTTCTTTCAATTGATTGCTCCTAAGGGTTTCCAACACAATTCGAAGATGTTTTTCATGCTCTTCCTCGGTTTTAGAATAAACAAGAATATCATCGATAAAGATGAGAACAAATCGATCGAGGAAGTCTTTGAAAACTCGATTCATAAGGTCAATGAAATAAGCTGGAGCATTTGTTAAACCAAATGGCATAACAAGCCATTCATAAGATCCATAACGAGTACGGAACGATGTAAAAGGAATGCTATCCTTTGCAATACGAAGCTGATGGAAACCGGTTGCTAAGTCTAACTGTGAAAAGACTCTAGCACCGCAAAGTTGATCGAATAAATCATCAATCCGAGGTAAGGGATATTTATTCTTGATGGTAAGATCATTAAGCTTGTAGTAGTCAACGCAAAGCCTAAGTGTACCATCGGATTTCTTCACAAAGATAGCTGAAGCTCCCCAAGGAGAGGAACTAGAATGAATAAACTATTTTGCTTCCAATTCGGATAATTGTTTACGCATCTCCTCATTTTCCTTATTGGACATACGATAAGTAGGACGAGTGATAGGTAGAGCTACAAGGATTAGATTAATTTTGAACTCAATTGCTCGCTTAGGTGGTAATCCTAAAACGGGCTCAAAGATGTCGGGAAATTCACAAACAACATGAATGAGGGAAATGACATCTTCCTCATCATCATTATCGTCATCATGTGGGTTTAGATAATATAAGGATGCCACCGAATTGGAATCTGAATCTTTAAGAACAATAGATGTGACGCCCCCACCTCTATGCTCACAATAACAAAGAGTATTAAAAGAAATACTGTCTTTTATTACGAAGAATAAGGATGGATAGGAGCGGTCATCCGTAGTTTGGCCTTACACTAGTATTGGTTATCTCGATAGGAGTGGTATATATATTTTTCATCTCTTTGTTTATTTACTCCCATCGACATATCCAATTCCAGTATAAAACGAACTACGATGGTTCATAATAGTTTAGGACACATATATAATAATAACACAGATAAACTAAATGCGGAACACAGATAATATAAAATCTCATATATATATAACCGAAGTCAGTTACAATACATGTGATACAATACATATGATACAACTACAACTGTCGACACTGGAAGTTACATGTACAAGTACATTATTGTAAATAATATACATGAATACATATCATCCTATAAAATACACTGACTAATCCAAAAGATATGAAGTGACTTCATAGCTCAAGCTGCAACCCAAAGCAAGATATCAATAGCCTGTAATAACTCGGTCTGACCCGAGTATTAATTCAAAGAAAATAGTACACGGGCCAGTCTAATTCAAACTCAGTTATTAATGCACGAAGGCAATAATAATTAAATAATCAAATAGACGACAATCATAATAAATCTCACCTATCCAATCCTTTAATAAGAAATCAGATAACGGTAAATATAACATGTAACAACAATAAACAGCGAATCAGCAAAGCCAAATCATCAACAATGATAAATAAAAGGATTATCAATGAAGATAATTTAGAAAACAACAGAATTGGCTAAACAGCAATTAATAGCAAGTGGCCAAAGCAAAACCCAAGCCATTGAAACAGCATAATCAACAAAATATAATTATCGATACAATAATTAGAAAACACATAATCTAGTTATCTAGTAGATAATTAGATAACAACAAAATAATCAAATTAAACCAAATCAAAATATAATTTCAAAATATTGAATTGAACACACGAAACAATTCAAGCAATTGAGATATCAATTAAAACGTCAATTCTAATAGGGCTGCAGTACACGTTCACGTGCACTACCTCGCCACTATAGTGATGAAATACACAAAAGGTCAATGAACCCAAAAGCAAATGGCACCAACTTGAGATCAAGTTCAAGTTAAGAAACTCAAACTCAACTGGACAGTGCCATCAATACGACATGAACAATGTCAGGATGCACGTTTAAACAAATCCAATGTCAAAGCCCACAATTAAAATGCAATTTGTCTCAAAGAGTGATACCAGAAACCAATTGCATGAAAACTGCATCAAGTACACAATTCAGATGCAAGCATACATATATACAGTAGCTCGAATACAATGCAAACTCAAATCGAAGTGTGTACGAGTTGCAGCAATATGCAACATAGTGTAGCATATACACAATGACAACTAAGCAGTAGTTATCAAGCATCAAGTCAAGTATAGCAACAATGCACAAAATAAAATCTGCAAATGCAAGGGGAGCAATACATGAAGCAATACATGAAACCTATAGTGCAACCGATCAGAGGCGGAAACTAGGAGCATCAGACCAAACAGCGCACAAGGCAATGGTACAAACTACTTGAAGGCACATCAGAATGAAGGTGAAAGCAAACAGAGGTGGCAACATGAAACTGCACCATACCGAACGAATGCACTGATTTCAAGTGAATGGCAACAAGTGATGCATCAGTGACTCCATTCAACATGACAAAAGTGGTGCAATTACAACCCAAATCAAACTACAATGCCCAAAGTAAGTCCAGATATAATGCAACTGAATCTCAAGAATCATCAACAAAAGGATACCACAGTCAAAACATAAAAGCCGGAGTCATGAAACGGTCAGAAAATCGAACAAGGTTGAGATTCCAACAAATTCAACAACGTAAAACCAAGTGAAAGCCGAAGACAACAAGAAATCTGTCCTAGTCAAAAATCATCAACGTCGAACAAAATCGAACTGCCGAAATAAACTAATTGACAAATTCAATAATTGCAGATTGAATTAGATGTGAGTGGATATCACTCACCTTGACTTGACGAGCACAACAATCAATCGGCAAGCAAACACGAAGAACAATCCACCAGATCGAAGCAATTAAAGTCGGCCTCTTCAATTATATACAAAGCCCTAGTTTGCAAGCTAAAAGGAACGAACGAAAGAAAGCCGCCATTTTTTTTCTTTTCGCTTGACAAGGGTTTGCGATGAAATGAATCGGGTGGAAGAACGGGTATAGATAATTATCACGGCAACAAAAAGAAACGTGGGCCAATAATCAATATTTAAAGCCCACACAACATTTAACAAGTTTTTAAAAGAATCTCAACCTGATTAAAAACTCCCAATAGCAAATAGCTAGCAAATTTAATCGTCCAATGATGATAATTAATTGATGCGAAATCCCAGGTTGTTACAATAGAAGTCTGCTTAACAAATTGAGGATGTCGAATATGGATAGTCCTCTCGGGACATAGGATATGGGCTTCATAATGGTTAAGCCAATCCATTCCCAAAATCATTCCGAAACCTAGGTAGCGCATAACATGCAAATCGGCTCGAAAAGCATAATCACATAAAATAATCTTGACATCTTTACAAAACAAACTGATTGTTGCGGATCCACCAATCGGATTCACAATTCTTAATGAAGTCATCAAGCCCATAAGATTTAAAGACAAAGTATCAACAAGTTCTTTTGATATAAAAGAGTGAGATGTAACCGTATCAAAAAGAACTCGAATAGGATGATCACGAAATATAATAATTCCATCAATGACAGAATGAGAAATACCTTGACCAAGAGAAGTGTTACTAGGGGCTTGCACAACATTCAGCTTTCCCTCTATCTTGCTTTGAAGTTTGGGACATGAAGATATAAGATGACCTGAACTTTTGCAATAGCGACAATAAAGGGGTTTCGGACACCTATTTGTATAATGGTCTTTAGAACCACAATTGTAGCATTCTCCATGACTAGAGGTAGGAGTCTTTGCTACCGAAGTTGCCTGCTTCCCTTTCTTGTTGGGATTAGTGCTTTTGAACTTAATAAAGGGATGCCTCTTCTTGTTGTTATGAAGTTCCGTTTGGCACCCCCAACATCACCATCACTTTCTTTATCGGCCTCTTCAAGTCGAAGAGCGATATCTACAAGCTGATCGAAAGGAATTTCTAGCTTCAAAAGTAAAGGCTTTTTGAGGTTCTTATTCAACCCATAGATAAACCTTTGATTCTTCTTCAATGGGGTATTAATATACTTGACCCCATATTTAGAGAGGGATTCAAATGATGCGACATAATCTGTCACAGAAGATTCACCTTGAATAATGTCAATAAAGCGTTGAGCTAAAGTTACTTTTTCAGCTTTCGACACAAACTTCAACTCGAACCTTTCCTGGAATTGCTTCCAAGTAAGATCCGCTTCAACAATTTCCGAAATCAAAAGCTCATACCAATCTAACACTCTTTTCTAGAGCATGCTAGAAGCCACTTGGACTCGATGTAGATCCACAAGATTCATGCGAGAAAAGACGCAATCGCATGTTATAAGCCAAGCTTGGACTTCTATAACGCTTTCGGAACCCTTGAATGACCTTCCACCCAAATTGGTATAATCACTACACAAGCGTGCAAACCCGGATTTAGGATGAGTGGGCTCAGGAATGGGTCCGACGGCTTGGGCATTCTTTACAAGATCCAAAAGCTATCAAGCTGACATGAATACGCCATCCTGAGGAGTAGCACTGGATTGACCGGCGCTAGGACGACCAGGTCTAACAATTTCTCTTCATTAAGAAAGAAAGAAAAAAGAGGAAAAAGGTTATTCTCATAATGAATTCAAATAAACTAGATTGATAAAAAAGGCATCATAAAAGGAAATAGGATAGAACGGGTCCTAAGACTCGAATTAAATCCTATGGCACGATTCCTAAGAGAGACTTAGGACAATGATTATTGTCATAATATCTTATATTGTTCCGAAGTTTGGCTCTAATACCAAGCTGTGACGCCCCACCTCTATACTCACACTAACCAAGGACACTACTGGGTAATGTCGTCAATTAGTACGAAGAATAAGGCTGTTGAGGAGTGACCATCTGTGTAATTGCTTTGTGCAAGTACCGATATGTCAGATAGTATGTCATGCATTTCATTTCAAGAGGAAATCTGACATATCAAATACAAACTCAAAGCTACTACACAGTGGTTATGTGGCCTTCGGAAACAAATATAAAATAAGCATAACATAAATCAGTCATAGATATTCATATCACTAAGGCGGAAACAGATATGAATATAATCACATAGAACTGTACATCAAAATAGTGGTCATACAAGATCCACTACATCACAAAATAATAGATACAAGTGCTAGACAAAAGAATATGCATACATCAAGGAGTCTCTATCTCGAATGTATAAAAACAAAAACTACTAAGCTAAAGTAGTTAGCCAAAAGTCAGGAGCTAGTCCATGCTAAGACGTCAAGTGGAAGCACCTGAAACACCTCGGTCTGACCCGAGTATTATTTAAAAAGAAAAATAATAAACGGACCAGTCTAGCTATAAATATCATACAAGATGAGATAGGATAAGAGATATGACAAAAATATATGATAACAATAATGTTATACTTTGACAAGTATATATTTGATAACAAGGAAAATCATACAATATCTCAAATCTCCTCAAATATCCAAAAAGGATATCATATTTTACTTATTCACCAAACCTCAAATATTGACAAAACATATCAATGCAAATCGTAAAAATTGGTGAAACAAAAATTCCAGAAATCCATAATTGAAAATCCAGAAAACATAAAAGGGGGAGGAGGCCTATCATAAACGGGAGCATGAAAACTCACCAACACGTGTATCACAAACGGGACGCTATCCCATGGGTCTCTAACCCATAAAATGAGCCGAAGCTCCTCCTAATAGGGTATAGTCCCCCTTTGCGGACTATGAGCCGAAGCTCCTCCTAACAGGGTATAGTCCCCCTTTGCGGACTATGAGATATCGCATATCGCTAGTCTAAACCACAAAATGATCACCATTGATCAATAAGTGTAAATTACATCAAGCTAGTAAATAAATGAGTTTAGCTTCATGTCCTATAACCACTGGCTTAACTTAAATATTTACGAACAAATTGTAGATTTCCACTCAAAAATTGTCACAAGTTTTCAATCGAACAAGTCTAAGAATTAATCGATGAAGTAAACGCAAGCATTTTATACCGCTTGTTTTGCTAAGTCGTTTAATTGTATTTCTTGTACGAATGAGGTAAATGTTTGTATATACTAATAGATTAGAAAACGGTTTTAAAAAAACGAGCTTTGTATTAAAAGTAGTGTTGAAATCATTTTTGTGAAAGAGTTTGAATATTTACTACTAATATAAAAACTTTTGTATTTTAAAGTGACAAATCACAGAAATGATTGTAAAAACAATCTATGACCAAAATCCACATTCGACGATATGAATTAAAACCATAAAAATTGATGTCAAATCCATCCAATGGATATTCCCAAAAATCCAGGAAAGAAGTCATCAAAGTCGATAATAAACGACAACAAATAACCGGATCAACAAATATCGATAAAATAGAAACATATATAATAATAGGCAAATTGGCTGAATTTAATAGCGCCAGACGTCTGGTGGTTTTCTCAGATGTCTGAGTCGAGGGTCTCGAAATTTTCTTCCAGATCGCTCAGATGGCTGGGAATAACCTCAGACGTCTGAGCTGAAGGTCTGGAATTTTTATTCCTATGCATCAGACGTCCGAGTGTTTTCCCAAACGTCTGAGCTGAAGCTCAGGGCAAAATTTGCCTAGGCCATTGATGGTCAAATCAACTCGGATGCGATCAAATGAGCGATGGTGGCTAGGGATTTATGCCAAATGATAACCCAATGCTATAGGCTCTTCAATTCACTTCAAACAACATGTCCAAACATCCATAGTAGGATTTTCATAGATTTTGACTTCAAAATACCAAAATTGGAAAAATTCACCAAACCAATTCAATTCAAAAGCAATTGAACATGAAATAGATGTTAGGAATTCATACCTAACAACAATGAAAGCTATAGACATAGATGTGAGTTCAAGAACTCACCTTTAAACCAAAAATAGAAAAAGACAAGCTCTAAAACAAGCTAGGATTGATTTCTCTTCAACTACACCTCAAAGATCTTCAACCTATTACTTCATGCAAAGATTTTCCTATGTTAGGTTATAGGAAAAATAAAAAATTAAAGAGGAATTGAGATGAAGAAGATGAAGATGATGCTTACCTAAGCTTCTCTTTGATTTTAGAACTTGAATTTGAATTTCCTAAGAATCTAGGGCTTAGGAATTTTGGTCTTTCCTCTTTTCCCCCATTTTTCCTTTTGCTTGAGAGTGTTAGGAAATTATGAGTGGAATGAATACAGAGGATAGTTATGGTATTTGGTAGAGGAGTTTGGGTTAGTGGGCTAGAACACAAACCAAAGTCAATACAAAATACCAAAATCCTAATCAACTCCAAACATATTAATGTTTATACTCAAAAAAGTTGTAAACGTTGTTTTGAACTCAATGGAAGTGGTCCCGAGTCCGGATTCGACTGTTTACAAAAAGTCACATTTCAGAATTTAAATTCAACAAACGATGCTATATTTAAATAAAACATTTAAAAATATAATCGTAAAATATGCGGGTTGTTACACATGTACTTCTGATGTTATTGATACAATTAACATGGCCACAATTTTGTCACTAGAAATTAATGCTATGAATGATTGCAGCATCCGCAACAATTAGTTTGAGACTTCAAAATGGGGAATATTACATTTCATCTGATGAATAGTCTTTGATCATTCAGTTCATGCTAAATCGAATGCTTACATGCAATTTGTTGCTTTTATTGGTGACGGTCACAACTTCAACGGACAAAGCATTAGCTCCAGTTATGTATACATTCTTAAGTTGATATTGGCTATCAAAAATGTAGCCTGCTTACTGAGCACAACTAAGGTTTCTTTTATAAGTGATAACCCGCAAAATACTCACCGTTTTGTTTTCTTTTGCTTATTGACGTAGACACATCTTACCTTGATAACATTCTTTTTTGTGTACGTTAGAGTATGTTATTCTAAATTCCTTTTCTATTCTCATTTACATGTATACTTCTTTGGAGAGGATATTACATTTTCTATAGCTTCAAGGTAAAATCAAAAAATAATATTCTTGATACGAAAGTCTTATTTGGATCATATTTAAGTAAATATGATTGCCCAACTATGCATCTTTCCAACCTTTGTCTTATATATATTTATTCACAAAAAATAACGCAGGTGAAAAATAAGAAAGATGCATTTTTACAACAATATTGGTAGTTTCTATAGATAAAAATAACATGCGCATTCATTTGAATATGGATTGTAAACTAAGTGCTTTAATTTGCAAATGATTTAGTTAATCAATAATTACCGTTATTTATTCATATTCATTATTAGTGATATTTCATGCATAATTGAACATCATATTCTTGCACCCAATACTTATTATAATATTGCAACCGTTAAACCTCCCATTTAAGCAGAATTTAAGGCCATCATATGCGCCTATTACAAAGTGAAGAGCTTAATGAAAAGTGTAACTATAGAGCATGAAAAGCCTTTAATTAGCCACCGAGCATGAAAGGTCTACTGGGATCATATGGAAATTGAGGTTATCTATGATTATTTCGACTGTAAAGGTATCCAATAATCATCTCTTAAGATATAAAATTAAGGTATGCTATGCACCGTTATAATGTTTTGAAATAGTACCGTTAGCTCTTGAACAATAAACTTTTCACCTTACGAGCATTGTTGAATAACTAACAAAAAATCCAAATAAGTACATGCTTCATGATGTTTAATTACAGTTCTTGGTACCTTTTTAGGCAGTGTAGATGTCTATCGTTGCATCACAAAATCATTTTATATAGGAAAAAAAATCTGGGTATATCTAGGTATAGAATTACCTTTAGTTCATCAAATATACAGCATTGAACAATAATTTCCAAAATTTCTTTTATATGTGTGTGGGTATAAACTAGTTCCAAAGGCAAGGACTTTGTTGATATGTAAACCAAGTTGTTGTGTTCGCCCATGAATGTAGTAACAACACCTCATATAATTTATATTTCACATCATGGTTCAAAAGTTTTTGTTACGATCAATGTGAAAGCTATATTCCATCAGTTGTAGTAACAATACTTCATATATCTGTATTTAAAATCAACGTCCTTAACCCCTTTTGAATCTGATAAATAAACTAAACTCTTATTTGTTTTAGAAATATGTAAAGGCTCATTAAATATGGTTCATGAAACTCAAAGAGACAAAACTGATATATTCTTGTTTGATGGTCTATATTCTCCTACTATAAATGGAGAAGTTTGTATTAACATTGCTGAAACAAGTTGAAGAATATATAAATCAAATTCCATATACCTAAATCTGATTCAAAAGCATATACAGAAATCTTAATTTCCTAACAGATTGGTATCGGAGCCACCATCAAATAAAAGCCACCATCAAATTAAAACGAGTAACTTTCTTACCGTCCCAAAGCTTACAAAAGAAAACTATGGCCACTGGTGTATCCGGATGAAAGCTTTGCTTGGATCACAGGAGGCATGGGAAATTGTCGAAAAAGGTTATGATGAACCGGAGAATGAAGAAGCTTTGAATCAGGCCCAGAAAAATAATTTAGCAAAGGCTCGAAAACAAGATCAACCAGCTTTGTCTATTATACATATGGGCTTAGATGAAGCTATGTTCGAGAAGGTTGCATCTGCAGCAAAAGCAAAGGAAGCCTGGGAGATTCTCCAGGATAATTTTAAAGGAGTTGACAAAGTAAAAAAGGTACGATTACAAACTCTACGAGGAGAATTTGAAACATTGCATATGAAAGAAACGGAATCAGTCCCAGATTATTTCACGAGGGTTTCCTCTGTTATAAATCAAATGAAGAATTATGGAGAAAAGATTGAAGATGCTCGTGTTAATGAAAAGATATTAAGATCTTTGAATACAAAATTGCAACTTGTTGGTATTTCCATTGAAGAATCAAATGATACAGAAACTATGACAATTGATCAACTCATGGGGTCTCTGCAAGCATACTCAGAAAGATTATCAAAGAAGGAGGAGACAGAATCTCAAGTGTTGAAAACTGATGCCTCAGTTGAAGACAAAGATAAAGTATTGTATACACAATACAGTAGAGGAAGAGGACGTGGACGTGCAAAACAGAATTTTACTCGAGGCAGAGGACGTGGTCCTATGAGCAACAGACTTGAAGAGATGGTGCAGACAAATCAACAAAACTGGCGTGGACAAGGACGTGGCCGTGGCAGAGGTGGAAGATCAAACCCTGGAAGAGGTAGCAGATCAGTGGAGTGTTACAATTGTGGAAAACTTGGACACTTTGCCAAAGATTGCTGGTTTAACAAGAAGGTTGAAGAAAAGGCAAATTTAGTCGAAACGGAGGAGCAACAAGAAAAAGGATTTTTTCTAATGGCTTGCAAAGGTATGGTTCCTGAAGATGAAATTATGTGGTATCTTGATAGTGGGGCCAGTAACCATATGTCTGGCCTCAAACATCTTTTTACTGATTTGAAAGAAATAAATTCTGGAGTTGTGTCATTTGGAGATTCATCGAAGATAGAAGTAAAAGGAAAGGGTGAAATATGTTTTACTAGAAAGGATGGCAGACAAGGAAAAATTGAAAATGTGTATTATGTTCCTGACATGAAGAACAATATTCCGAGCCTTGGACAGCTACTTGAAAAAGGATATTCAATTTTTATGGAAGACAGAGTCATGTGCTTGAAGGACAAATATGGCAGGACAATTGCTAAAACTGAAATGTCTCAAAATCGGATGTTCAAGTTGAATTTGAAAAACATACAGGAGAAGTGTTTGCAAGCAAAGTCAGAGGATAAGGCAACTTTATGGCACAAGAGACTTGGACACTTACACTATGGTGGTTTGAAGGAGATGGCAAACAAAGGAATGGTTCATGGAATACCAAGCATAGATCATACAGGAAGTTTTTTTGAAGATTGTGTGCTGGCAAAACAAACAAGGAGCTCATTCCAGAAAAAGGCAACTTATCGTGCTACAAAGCCTCTCGAGTTGGTGCATACGGACATATGTGGTCCTATCACACCTGAATCATATAGTTCCAAGAGGTATTTCATCACTTTCATCGATGATTATTCTCGAAGAACATGGGTTTATTTTTTAAATGAAAAATCTGAGGCATTAAAAATATTCAAGAAATTCAAAGTGTTGGTAGAAAAGAAGGCAGGAATGCATATCATGGGATTGCGTTCTGATAGAGGCGGAGAATATACATCAAAAGCTTTTACGGAATACTGTGAAGAACATGGCATTAGAAGGTTCTTAACAGCTCCATATTCACCACAACAGAATGGCGTGGCTGAACGTAAAAATCGGACAATCTTAGACATGGTTCGATCAATGTTAAAGAGCAAGGAACTACCAAAAGAATTCTGGGCGGAAGCTGTGCAACGTGCCGTTTATATTCAGAATCGGTGTCCACATTCAAACTTGGGGGATGAAACACCTCAAGAATTATGGAGTGGAAGGAAGCCTACTGTTTCACACTTGAAAGTTTTTGGGAGTGTGGCATATTCACATGTTCCTGATCAAAGGAGAACAAAGTTGGATGATAAGAGCAAGAAATATATTTTTATTGGGTATGATGAGAAAACAAAAGCCTACAGGCTTCTTGACCCGGTTGCTATGAAGGTTGTTGTGAGTCGAGATGTGAAGATACAAGAAGATGATGCATGGAACTGGAGTAAAGCACATGGAGAAGAAACAAAAGAAGATGATATTCAAATTTCTAAAATTTCAGCAACAAGTTCTAATGCATCTGAAAATGAAGAGTCAGATGAGGATGAGCCCAAGAACCCTAGAATGAGAAGCTTACAAGATATATATCAACAAGGAGAGGTGCACTTAGTATGTTTGGTAGCTGATGCAGAAAATGTAGACTATGAAGAAGCAGTGAAAGACAAGAAGTGGAAGGCTACAATAGATGAAGAAATCAAAGCTATTGAAAAGAACAAAACCTGGGAACTTGTTGAATCTCCAGAAGGATGTAAACCCATCGATGTTAAATGGGTTTATAAGAAGAAAATGAACGCTCAAGGAGTAGTAGAAATATATAAGGCGCGGTTGGTTGCAAAGGGCTATCGACAAAAAGCTGGAATAGACTATGATGAGGTCTTCGCACCTGTTGCAAGAATGGAGACAATAAGGCTGTTATTCTCTCAAGCAGCTCAATACAAATGGCCCATTTACCAGATGGACGTGAGATCTGCGTTCTTAAATGGATTGCTTGAAGAAGTAGTGTACGTAAACCAACCACCCGGATATGTAAAAGCAGGGATAGAAGGAATGGTGTTAAAATTATACAAGGCGTTATATGGTTTAAAATAGGCACCCAGGGCTTGGAATACCCGCATTGATGCCTACTTCAAGAAGAATGGATTTGTGCAATGTCCTTATGAAGCTGCTCTATATGTCAAAGAAAAGCAAGGTAATTTACTACTTGTTGCACTTTACGTTGATGATCTTATTTTTATGGGAAACAATGAAGATATGATTAAAGATTTTAAAAAGGAGATGACTCAAGAATTCGAGATGACAGATTTGGGTTTGATGAGATTTTTTCTTGGCATTTAAATGAAACAAGATAAGTCAGGCATTTTTATTTCTCAAGAAGCATATGCTAATAGTATTTTGAAGAAATTTCGAATGAATCACTGCAATCCAGTTGCAACCCCCATGGAACTAGGAACAATGCTTTCAAAATTTGAAGGAGGAGCTTCGGTGGAAGCCAACTTGTATCAAAGTTTAGTTGGGAGTTTGAGATATCTAACATGCACAAGGCCTGACATAGCATATAGTGTTGGAATTCTGAGCAGATTCACGGAAGACCCAAAACAGTCACACTGGAAAGCTATAAAAAGGATTCTACGATACATTCAAGGAACAAAATCATTGGGATTATTTTATACCAGAACAGAGGACTACAAATTGCTTGGCTATTCTGATAGTGATTCGTGTGGAGACATAGATGATCGCAAAAGTACGTCTGGATACATGTTTTTTATGGGAGAAACAGCTTTCACATGGTATTCTAAAAAACAGCCTATAGTTTCATTGTCAACTTGTGAGGCAGAATATGTGGCAGCATCTTATTGTGTTTGTCATGCTATATGGTTAAGGAGGTTAATTCACGAGCTAGGAATCCCACAGCCAAGGTAAACTGAAATTCAGATTGATAACAAGTCTGCGATTGAGCTTGCCAAAAATCCAGTGCATCACGAAAGGAGCAAACACATTGATGTTCGATTTCATTTTATTCGGGAGCAAGTAAAGGAGAAGAATGTTCATTTACGTCATGTTGCTAGTAGAGATCAGATTGCAGATGTGCTCACCAAACCAATGTCCAGAAATTTGCTTGATACGTACAAAAGGATGATGGGCATGAAGGATCGAAAGGAGTTAGTTTAAGGGGGAAATATGATAAATAAACTAAACTCTTATTTGTTTTAGAAATATGTAAAGGCTCATTAAATATGGTTCATGAAACTCAAAGAGACAAAACTGATATATTCTTGTTTGATGGTCTATATTCTCCTACTATAAATGGAGAAGTTTGTATTAACATTGCTGAAACAAGTTGAAGAATATATAAATCAAATTCCATATACCTAAATCTGATTCAAAAGCATATACAGAAATCTTAATTTCCTAACAGAATCAAACTATGTCAATTAAAGCACTATAATTTTCTTTACTAAAATGATTAGTGATAAGAATAACCTTAATTGGCAGTTATTCACAGTTATGTACTTTTGGATTAATAACCCCTCTTGAGTATGACTCTGTCAATTAAAGCACTATGATTTTCTTGACTAAAATGATTAGTGATAAGAATAACTTTAATTGGCAGTTATTTACAACTATGAACTAAGAAGTTAAAAATTTAACTATACTTTAGGATATGATCAACGACATGAGGAGATCAATGTTAATGACTCAACCATAATGTTCATTATATGAATGTATACTTGGTATGAGGATGAGATACTTGTTATAGACAACCATAAATATATTTTTTCCTTTCTTCTGTTTCGACATATATTTCTTTGCAAAATTATAACTATGCGATAGCATTTTATTAAATTTGGATTTAAACTTTTCTTTATGCAATTTCTTTATGTTGATCTAGTAGGTAAACATATAATCCATTGACTAAAATGAATCACTAAGTATGCTTTTAAATGCATGTGCTTATGAATGTTGATCAGCTATTTTATGGTTGTTTTACGTCAAGTACTTGCTCAGTCTCATTTTTCAATTTTTACCATTTTATACTTCATTTATTCATGTTTATTTTGTTACTTTTGAACTTAATATTTTGTCATGCCCGTATTAATACAGATTCAAGAGTATTGATGCATCATTTAGCTATACTTGGTTTATTTTATAGTCTATAGGGCTTTCAAAATCATTTTTGCACCAAAAAAGTGGAAAATTCATTTTATTTAAAAAATAAAAATAATTTTTCATCGGCAATTGCAAATCAACATAACCAAAAATTGTAAAATTTCAAAGGACACCAAAATTTGTTGCACATTTTAGCAGTTTTTTGAAATAAAAATCAAAACATAATTTGTTGGTTCTTCAAAAAACACCAGAATTTGCATAAAAATTAAATAAAACAAATGTTGTTTGTAGAGACGAAATTTGAGATGTTGGTTAGGAACCAAAGCTATAAAGCCTAAACTTAGTTCCTACTAAAAGTTATCAAACTATAATTTGTTCATTTTATGCGGATTTCGGAGAATAATTGGGATTCTTTTAGCATTCATTTTTTTGGATGAAGTTTGTATATGTATATTCGTTTTATCAATGCATACATAAAGCTTGATAGATAATTTACTTTATTACTTAATTTATGATTAGTTTTTTTGGTGATAATATGACTATTAAATTAATGGTACTATGCAAAAATTTAAATACTCTTTTCATATTATATTTGGAATAAAATTCTTCTTTTTGGCCAATTTCATTATTATGATTAGTTGTGAAAATAAGTTTGATCGACTGTTAGCCACAGCAATAGTAATAAAGCATGCAGGTCAAGGAATCTTTTTTGGCAACACAGTTAAGTATTGAAGCATTAATAAAAAAAATTACATAAAATATTTGGTATATATCTAGGTATAAAATTAACTTCACTTCGCCAAATATATCATTGAATGATATTTTCAAAAACTGATGTTACTTCTTTGTACATAATATATATGTTTCATATGAATATGCACACATATTAAATATTACCAGTTTATTTATTTACAAAATAATATTGTTCGAAAATAAGAAAGAACCGGTGACCATTTTAATGAACTCAATGCTCATCTAATGTCTATAATATTCAGGAAATGAATTGATTAGTTCACGATCATTTAATTACTGATCATCTCAAAAATTGTACAATATTCAGTTACCTAATGCTTATTGTATTTCTTCTACTACTACATAGTAAATTGTACTCTACTTCCTAGGTTGAAAGAAAGCCATGGAGCTGCTAATGCTAAAGTAGAAGCCATAGTTGCATAGGTCCAAATAAAGTCTTTGTTAAAAGTTGGAATCGTGTTTTTTAAAATCTTTTGTTTAATTATGTTTAGGTTTCACATTTAACTTTATACTTATTGTTGGAGATATTGGTTACAGCAGTACATTGAAATGTGCAATCTAAAGTGAACCATGCAGCATTGTTAATTATATAGGAATGAGTTTTTCTTTCAAAATTAATATTCCTTAAATGACCAATTGACATTATAATATGTTTTGGTGTACCTTTCTCTAGAGCATTAGAAAATGACCTAATCAATTAGGTCGTTTTCCATTTTTTTTAGTTGGCCGCGATATGTTTGGTATATGGGTACGCCATTTGACGAAGTGTTTAAGTCAATTTTGTTAGTCCTGCAATAACACATTCATAATAAAATGCAACTTTTTCCTTATTTCCAACCGCTTTACGCATGTAGGAAGTAAAAAAAATCGATCTATAAGGATTTTTTCTATAGGTTTTGATCACTTAAATCAATATTTTGGACCTAAAATCTATAATAAAAATGTATATGTGTAGATTGATTTATAGATGGTTTCATGAAACTATTTCTTCTACTTTATATGATGTATAGATGAAAATGTAGTTGCTAGAGCCTTCAGATTAAACTCATTTTTTGAAATAATTTATTTTTAATTTGGGTTTCAAATATCTAGATTACTCCAAAGTAAATGATTGCTTATAAGGATATTTTTGTAGGACAATTCATTATAGCATATATATAATTGCAACCCGTGTACGTAGCATGGGTTCGCACTATGTAACATCTTTCATTCTAAGGCCTGAAACTAAGCACTATGGATGCTGCAGTCATCCATAATATTAATTTTCGATGACAAAATGCGGTCATGTTAATCATATCAATAACATCAGAAGTATAGGAATATAAAAAATTTCAAAACACATTTCATTAATAATTTCCATATTCATTACATAATCCTAAGCGTTGCCAAAGTTTAGATAAAATATAATTATTATAAAATACTCCAAGAGCGACATATGAAGATGCCTCCATGGTTGATCAGAGTGTACTACTTGACAAATACATATTCTGCCATTACATACATTCGGACAAAATGAAACGATAACATAGTGGATAAAATATCTCCTTAGCATAGCTAACTTGGCTCACACACATCTTCGGAAGCTTTATTCGTCAACCTAAAAACCTGTAAACCCTACTTTCAAACCACTCAAAATAGCACCCAAGAGTTAAAGGGGAAAATAAAAACTTTAGGTCAGACAAAAATTCAGGTATGAATAATAATATGCCTTCTCGAAATTATATATCTAGTGAGATCACGCCGTTGAGCAGAACAGGGTTTTCCTCACTAGTATCTTTTGAAAATATGTCAATCAAAATCATGTTCCTGAAATCAAATGGTTAAACAACATAAAATAATCATATGCATGCATGCCACATGGGTAAATATGACCAATATGTCTAAATCAATAAAATATATGTTTCTACTTCATAGTTTTTTCAAGATTACTACTAACCTATATCACTGACTCGGGCCTACCAGATATACCAAATTCTCCAAATTACCGTTAGGAGGAAACTGGACTATTTGTATGAACACAATCTTCTTAGTGTAAACTAGACTATCCGTCTATCTCATAGTTTTGCTAGGCTCACTATGAGTGTAACGATCTAGAATTTAATCGCTATTTAAATGAATATTTAATTATATTTTTAAATAATTTATAGATGGATTTTTATTAACAAACAAAACTATTTTAAATAATAGTTAATGATGATAAAATCATTTTTAGAATTTATTTACCCATATATATAGTTTATAGAGAAATAGAAAATGTGACCGGAAATTATTTTCTGAATTATCGATTTTTCATTTGTTAAAATTATTCAAAAGTTTATAACACTATGTTAAACATATACGCACATAATATAAACTAAGTTAACATGGTGTGTACATGTTCACATATGCATGTGCATGTTTCTCCTTAAACATACAAACATACAAGTTAATATAAGGTTTTATATCATAAAAATATATATACATAACATATTTAAAAATATACATTTTCAACACAAGGACAAGAGAGCATGGTGTGAATAGTTGAAAGAGAGGGGAGGGTACTAGGGTGGATGGTTTTAAGGAGGGGAGGGGTATGGATGTGCATGCATATACATATTTAAATATAAATAATTGTATATTATTTTAATTAAATCCTAATCCTATATATACCCCTTTATCTTCATGTTTCTCATTTTTCAACCTCCTTTTTCATTTCAAAATCCTAAGAGCTTAAGAAACTTAGTCATGACCTCCTCTTCATAAATTCTAAAACAAAAAATATCACTTCTTTCATTAAAAATCATCTCTTTATTTCACAAAACCACTTCTACAAATCATTCAACACCTCCTCTTCCAAGCTACAACACTTCATCCACCCTAAACCATAAGGACCAAGCCTAATTAGCCTAGGCCGACCCATCTTGGAGGTCCAAGCACCCAAAAGTTCCATATTTGCAAATTTTCTAAAGTGTTTTCAAGTTTTGGAAAAAGTTCACTTTGATTTAGAAAAGTTTTGGTGAGTAAAACGAAGGTGGTGTTTGGTTTAAAAACGAATTTTATGTTTTCGGTTTTCAATATGTATCTCAAATATGAGAAGAATGAATAAACGACGGAGGGGATGAAAGAAAGACGGATGGAAGGACGAAGTGGATAGAGGGACGATGGAAGAATGGATTGTTTCACGTGCTTGTCTTATTTTCCAAAACGTGAAAAATAAAAAAATATTTTCTGTTTTGTATGTTAACTTCGTTTTCTAAATTGATCGTTTTCGACAATATAACTGCATCGTGTGCATTATTGTATGGACGAAAACCCAAAACTAAAAATAACAAACCAAACACTACCAAATATTTTAGGAAAAGAAAACAACTTGTATTAATGATTTATATGTTGTGAAATTATAGTGTTTGTCGTGTCGAAATATCAAGTTGTTTGGACGATATATGATTGTAAGTTGGTTATTTGGTATAGATTTGTGATTTGGATAATATGTTGATATGTTGGATATGTTAAGGATATGGATACGTGATATTGGTTTATGATATGATGGTAGTGTTGTTTGTGAAACAAAACCAAGTATGTTGTGAGATGGTTGTGAAAACTAGTGCTTTAGAAAAGTCAGGAGATCCGATTTGAAAACGAAAGTTTATTTTCTAGTTTTGAATTTTGAAAATCTTTTCCAAGTTTTCACCTATGTTTAAAGATTTCAAAACTTTTCCATTTGTGTTTTCAAAGATGTCGTAGCTAGAGTTAATGTGAATTTTTCACCTAGAAATCAATTCTAGCCAACTGCGCACATAGCGACATTCACTATGGATGCAGTTCAGGAAAATTTCGTGATTTCAAGTTTTAAGTGTTTTCTTTTGGATTGTTTTTGAGAACTCATTTCAAAATAATTAAGTAAGTCAAAATTTTAATTTTCAATTATTTAATAATTTATTAATTAGGATAACTATTAATTAATTAATTAATTAAGTAATTAGGTTAAGTAATTAGTGATTTAGAGATTTTAAACTAAGGTAATTATTTTTAATTAAGTAAGTTTTAAATTATGATTAATTAAGATAAACGAAAATTAATTTTTATTTAATCAAGTTTATTTTAATTAATTATTTAATTAGAGTTAATTATTTAGTTAATTATAATTTAATAAAAGGTCAATTTTCAGCTTAATTAAGGTTTAATTTCTTAAATAAATGTAAATACTTAGAGTTTAATTAAGGTTTAATTATAGATAAAATTTGGATTATTAATGATTTAATTAAAGTTTATTTATTTTAAAGTTTCTTTTAAAACCGTATCGGTTATTTATTTTTAAACAATTTTCTTGTTTAAGTAAATTTTTTCAAAACCAAGGATCTCTTGTCCATGCTATTAAGTAGCCAAATAAATTAAAGTAGTTATAATAAAACGTTGAATCATTTTATTGAAAGTAAGTTGACTTGTACTTATCACAAATACCGCACCTCGAGAACGTGATGAATACAAGGGGGTTAATTTCGACAAGCGGGTCATGATAATCTAAGCATATGGAACGTATGTCCATATGTAAACCTTTACACCCTGATAGTGGGATAGTCCACTATAAACAATTTGGCCCTTTAAAATTATCGAACGTTGGTTTGGAGAGATCGGGATCAAATATTAGTTGTTATCTGAAAACCACTTCGAACTAACGTAAACGTTCGAATTGGAAATAGTAAAGGAAAAGTCCAAGGTGAAGACTTTGAAATGAAAAGGGCTAGTTGCTACTAACCCTGAGGGTGATTCCAAAGTGGTTGCAGTGGAAATAGCGCCTTCGGTTCG
This sequence comes from Allium fistulosum, assembly GCA_030737815.1. Classification (NCBI taxonomy): domain Eukaryota; kingdom Viridiplantae; phylum Streptophyta; class Magnoliopsida; order Asparagales; family Amaryllidaceae; genus Allium; species Allium fistulosum. The sequence continues at coordinate 259,535,524 of CM060908.1, read as the reverse complement.
TTGAATGTTGACATTGTGTCGACATTTGGAAGGCAACGTTAACATTCCATGTGGTAATGCTATATTAAAGGTAAACGTAGCCTCAGGCCTCATCAACTAGAAATGACCAAAAGATGATATGCAGCAGGGCTATGTAGGTTGCTCCCATGAGGGTATGTCGTCACCATATCTAGAATCGATTATTTGACCCATTTTTGTATGCTCCGGTACGGTTGCTAATCCCAACCGTGATGGTGATGTGATCGGTACTACTAGTCAAGTGGTAGGCCGGTTCTGTGTAGCAGGGGTACAAGATGTTCTTGTTAGACCCCAGGTGTATTTTATCTAGAGGTGCACCTTCGAAAGGTAGTTCCTTACCTTGCCATGTATGGAATCCATTTCCCAATAAGTGTCTTCGTTGTACACCTATTATGCTGGAATTTAATTAATGTACCAATTTCGGCTATGTGAATTATTTATTTGAAAACCCTAGACATTATGATAATATCACTTGATTTCTATTTAAAATGTTTTAGTTATCGTAAGGTAAAAACATGTCCGTGTTTATGTGCGGCGTGGTCTTACGAGATACCTTTGATTTTCAAAATGTTTTATAAAAGTAAGAATTAAGTTATTTGAGATTACTCACACCAGACCCATATCTGACCCGAAGTTTTATTTTCTTTTCCTAAAACACTTAGGTACTCAAATTTGTATGAGTAACCAAGTGATCCAGGTTTCTTACCGAAGCATTTTGAAGGAGCTGGAGCAGGTGGCTTCACCATTAGCTAATTATCATCTTATTTCGGTATGTTTTATGTATGACCTATGTATTTTGTACGGGAAGGTAGTTATAACTGTCCAGTTGAAGTTGTAATGTAAAGACTCTGATGTATTATTATTATGGGAATGACTATGTAATGCCCTATGTTATATATTATATGTTGTTCTGACTCGTGGTGAAATTCTATGGTTATGTAGTTTCTTCTTATCTTCCTTTTTCTTCTACCCTTATTAGCTCATCTTTCGATGCAAGAAAGGCGGTCATTACAATGAATCAAATGGTTTTGTAAGCTAACCAACAACATATCTAAGTTATAGATTCCTTTTGTGCGTAAACCTACTTTTATCCCTCAACAAAGCCCTATGCACTGGAATTGTGGACCAATATCAACTAGGGGCTAACAGTTGAAGAATAGGGCACGACCCTACACCAATCCATTTATCTAGTTTTCTAATCTATAATCCTTGAGCCAAGATATCGTATCACAATTTATCTAATGGTGGCAACAATAATTCTCATGTAAAACCTTCGGCTAAAATACCATTTTTACTTCCTTGAAAACGTAAGTCTTTATAAGTGTTTTATCCCTTGAAATCAAATTTAGAACAAGGAAAATATAACTCTTTTGCTTAGTCAAAGTATTATGCCAAAATATGTCCTTCTTTGAAATAGCTTTCATTAATTTTGAAATCAATAGAAGGTTGTTGCATCTCTAAAACCTTAGGCCATCATGCCATCAAATAAAGCTATTTAAATTGATAAAATGTAACATCAATACGGTCGATATATGTGGTTGCCCCCTTTCAATATCGAAGTTATAATAAAGTACCTTGATTTATAAAACTTAAGGCTATAGGGCCGAGATCATTCTTGTCGTATAGTATAAGCATATAAGTTGTCGGACCCATGAAACTTGTTATTAGATTTGCATAATATCAAGGCTTTTCAGCCCATAAAGCATTAATTTCGAAATAAAAGAGTTACGGCATCAAAGGCGCATAACCTGGTTGCCGAAAACAGGGAAACATTTGATGTCAGAGCTGACAAGCTATGATATCAATTACTCACTACACCACAAAGCTGTTTTAGCCACACCCCTATCCGCCTTATTCGATACGGCTCAAAGCCGTATCAAATTTGATACGGGTAAAAGCCGTATCTAAACGTTTAGCTACCGTTTTTAGCCGTATCAAATTTGAGCCGTATCAAATTCGTTCCTTCCCTCGTTTTTTTTCCTTCCTTCCCTCGTTTTTTTTCGTTCTCCCCCAAATTCATTCCTTCACTCGTTTTATTTCATTCTCCCCCAAATTCTTCCCCTAACTCACGACCACCCCAAATTCATTCCTTCCCTCGTTTTATTTCATTCTCCCCCAAATAGAAATTTGTTAAATCGATTTCTTATAAACAATTTGATTTCTATAATTTCTATGAATCGCAAGTCGCGATTTGCTGAATATGGTTGCGATCGACGTTGGGGTTGGTGATTGAGGTTGTGGTGGTTAGTTGGTGGTTCGGGTGTGGGTGATTGAGACTGGATGGAGGTAAACCGAACTCGGGTTGCTTATTTTGAGTGAGGTTGGATTATGCCGCAGTTTGTGTTGGGAGGTCGACAGTGAATGGTTATGGTCGCAATTTTGTGAGTGAGGCATTACAAGTTGGGGCAGGTCTGTCTTTGGGTGTAGGAGGTTGTTGGGGTAATGGTATTGGGTTATTTTAGGCGTTGGTTGTCAATTGTTGGTTTTGGGTTTGTGGTCGATTGCAGTTTTGTGGGTGAGCTCTGGGGTTGGGCCGAGGTAAGGTTTAATGATGGTAGTGGCGAGTTTGGATTCTGGTGGTAGAGGGTGCAAGGGAGATGAAGCCGTAGGCTGTTGATGGTGTTCGGAATTGGCAGAGGCGGTGTGTTGTGGATTGCAGAGGCAGTGGGGGTATTTCAGGTGTGGTAGGGGAAGGGAGGTGATGAGGTGAGGGTTAGGAATTTGTAAGGTACAGCTAACAAATTCATTCGTAAAATTCACTTTGACCCAACTCAACGCTGAATGATATGGCCATTTGTAAGGTACAGCTTACAGATTTCAGATTGCTTCTGCAATTTTAAGGCATAGGAAGGATCCTATCCGTGTGTGCAAGTGGATTTACATGCATGTCTACTTATTTGAGACCTGAAATGCTATTTCACCCGTTGCAATTCACGTGGATTACACAAACATTAGTATAAATTAGCTGTATATTCTATTAGAGGTTCATATGCAAACCAACATTTTGCGAAGGAATCAACAGTCTTGTTTATGTATGTTCCAGGCTTCCAGCTTAGGTATATTGCAAAACGTCATATGTATTTTTAAACTTATTGCAAAATATCATTTTTCATAGTGATTTTATAAGTTTTAACGCCTTGTTGCTTGCTATACATGCTTCTTGAAGTATGGACATTGATCCACATTAAAAATGTATGCTAAAACCCGTTGGGCTGAAAGTTGGGCTGGGCGAGGAATTTTAAACAAATAGCAAGCTATAAAATAATAGAGTTGTTTATAACATTGTAAATGTCATGGTTTCTTATTTTGTGCTAATGATTTAATCTGCCTTTAAAGTAGGATGGCAGCGAGATTTGCTTCCTCTCTTTTGCATGGAGAAAGATCTCTTCCAATACAACTCAACGCAGAGTTGTTCTTCGTCGATTTATCTTGCATTGAATCGCTGAGTTTATCATGTTTGCTCCACTGGAACAAGATGAAAAGTTCATGTCAACCTATAGGTTACATGTTGTTTCATATTCAACAATGTAAATATAACCTGAACAGAATTCTTTTTTTTAAATGGCTACCGTAGAGGAAATCATGAAGAAAAAAGCAGTGACATAACCTGTAAGCTTACGGAGTCTATGAAAATTTGGTCTTGTTTAGGTTCAGTTTCTTGTTCTCTCATCAACCGAGCCATGTTATTTGCTTCTTTTGTTATGTAAAATTATATAAGTAGATTGATTGAATATAATTATGAGTTCAAAAATTATAAGAAAGCATGATAGGTTATTTTAAGAATGTTTGACTATAGCAACAGGGTTCTTGGTCCTCTCACTTCCATTCTCCATAATATTGATCATTTGCCCTAGCTTTGTTGGCCTTCGTCTCCTGCTCCTTGTATTTGATCTGGTTAGTTCATCTCTCGTTTCATTTTATGTTTTACATTCATTTTTGTCTGGTTTAACGTTTTTGGCATTTTGGCAGGCAATGGTAGTGTTGACGACAGCAGCAGCATCAATCTGTTTATCGCTTTTGTCAAAGAAACTACCACTGCTTTCTCTTTTGTCAGGGCTCCAAATGTGACATGACTCAAGTATTGACTGTGACTTTGCAGAAGCAAAAGCAGGCACTAAGCAAATTTTATAAGAAGAAGAAACTAGGTCCACTGGATTTGAAGCCTAAGAAGGCTAAAGCTATTCGGATGAAGTTTACAAGACATAAGGTACACTTCAATTATTATTTGTTTGTTTTGTTCGTAGGTTTCATGATTAATGAATGAATTGGCAACTCAGTGATATGCTTTCATTTGAAACAATAAGCAGGATTATGTGTTGAAACCATTTCCAATATTAGTACGCTTTTATACTATCAATATTACATCTTTCATGTTCTAGGTAATTAAAAATTTATTTTCGTGAACTACTGGTGCTAATTTTGATATAATAAACTTGCCTTGGCTTATGCAATAGTATCTATGAAATTTGCTAACATTGATTTTGCGGAGTTTTGTGAACTCCTCCATGTAAATTGACTACATAACATTCACTGCTACCATGTTTCCTAGTGATAATTAGAATGCATGCATTAGATTCAATAGAATATTCAAATATGGGTGGAAAAATAATTCAATTAGAAAAAAAAGATGAAAGAGGTTATGAAATCAGAATTATCTATTGTTTTAGACAATATTTGAGCTCTTGCATTAACTAATATTTGAAACACCTAAGATATAAAGCATGTCTGTTAAAATGGCATTTACGGATATCCTTGTTTTTTACATAGCATTTTTGTCTACATTCATGTACTTGAAACAGTTGTAACTAATCATTATGAAACATATCATGTGTAAACTCAATTTTGTAGACTAATGCTAATTAATTCAATGCAATTAAAACGTTCCAACTAAAGAAATAATGTTATTTTTAATGCAATTAGTATTGTGTGTTCTCAGATATAAAGCATTTAATCTAATACAACATATTTTTCTCAATTTAGAATTTAATTTCACGATACTTTGTTCAAGTTTTAACTTCCTGTAATGTTAATTAGGTCTTAGCATTTAATTTCTTGTCAATTTACTCAATGTAACATTTGTCCTTCAAAACTAGCATTCGGTTTCGATGTATTCAAATTGTAAGCATTCTCCTTTTAATTACCTTATATCAGTTGCAACAAATATTGTTTTGTCTGTTCCAAATGCAATTAAGTAAGGCAGGCTACACAACTAGTATTTTAGCATTTATGATATTTGAAGCAACTCCACCGTAGATGGAATAAATGAAATTTCATTTGTTTTGTTCTTGTAGGTAGTGGAAGATCCAAAAGAGAAGCTTACACGTTTGAAGGCTTGTAAAGTCGATTTTAAGTTGTTAACATATTAATATCTGAGACGTGCTTCCATTTGTAGCTGAAAAACTTGCAAGTAAATTTTGATGTACATATGTTTAATTTTATGAGAAAATTTACTTGTCCGTTTAAACATATATTTGATTTGAAAAAAAGGAAACAGTTAAATTAATTTAGCACACTTGCTTGATCGACTTATTTTGTCTCATAATCAATAGCATTACTTGGTTGATTCTCAAAATAATGACAACATCTAACTTTGCATCTCATAATTAACAACACGGTTTGTCTTGAATATTACTGTTGGACATTCTATAATATTTGTTGGACATTTTACAATACTTATTGAACATTATACTGTTGGACATCCACAAAAATGGATTTATTAGATGGACACTCTTATTTCGATGTAACAGGATGCCACTCGGAAGATGAGCCGGGATGCGACGAGCACCTAATGGTTACTGGCAAAGGGTTGAAGCAGAGCAGACAGAGCGTATATTAATTAATGAGCATTAAATTTAAAGGCAGTCGTTGATACTTCAGCATGAAAATGGCTGCGATCGATGATATTGAATCGAGCCTTGGTTTCCACGCAATTTCTTGTTCTTTTGGGGCAAAACAAACGTGACGATGGGGCCATATTGCTTTGGAGTGGACTTCTCTTAATGGATATTTTTCTTTAGAACGGGATTTGTCATAGCAGAACGAGATATTCTCTTAGCCGGATGATGAATTCAGTGGAGGAAATATTCGTCCAACAACAATTATGCTTCAAGTAATTTTATATGCTTTGGCCAGGTTGCTTGTGTCTCAATTTATCTGTGCACAATTCCAATTAGTCTGTACACGTATCCAATTTGTTTGTTCATATTCTACTAGTTTGCGTACGAAAATCACAAGCAATGACAGCTGTACTCCTGAATCTTTGATTGTACAAGGACTGACAGGAGAAGTTGAGGAATGAAGTCTTCGCAGAATGCGGCATGGAAGTTTTTCCTGCATTTAGATTTGATCTGAGAAATCAGATCTAACCATAGTGGAATGTTGATTACATCTGCTGAAGCATTTGCTTTAAATTCAAAAGGATTTTCTTCAGTCCTCATTCTTCTCTTATTGAAGAGCTGATGCTAGTGCTCTCTGCATTAGAGGTTTGTCATTCAAAAAATTACTTATATTATGTAACTGTTGTAATGTATCGTTACTACTTGTTGCAATGTATATGCAATCAGTTCTGATTTGATCATCACCATTATATGCGCTAAAATATTTTGTGTTTTTTGCAGATGCTTTACCACCTCCAGAGCCTATCACTACCTGGACTATTTCTATTTCTATATGGTTTTCATTTTTATCTTTATCGTCTGTGTCCGTAGTGTTGCACTTTAATTTTTGTACTACAATAATATTCTATTATTGTGAATCAGACTAGCCAGAACAGATGTCTTGTATTGTGCTTGTATTGATAAACTTGGACTACGTTTTAATATTTTATGTCTATTTTGCAGTGCTTTGTGTTTCTTTTTGTATCCTTTTGTTTGTATTCTCAGTTATATTTTTTTCCTCTGTTAGTTTGCTATGGAAATTAATCTTGCTGCACCTTATTTTCAATGGTATCACCACCACCACATTCCATTGTGTTACTTTGTGGTCTGTGTTTATGTTTATCACTTGCTTTGGCACCCATTGCTCACGAATGTTAATTCTCTAGTTAGATATATCTATTACTGCTTTAAATACTGAAATATTAATGCATTATTTTTTTTACTTTAATACATGAATTTGATACGGCCCAAAGCCGTATCAAATTCCTGAATTTGATACGGCCCAAAGCCGTATCAAATTCATGAATTAGGCAGTGCTTTGAGCCGTATCAAATTCATGAATTAGGCAGTGCTTTGAGCCGTATCAAATTCATCAATTTGATACGGCTTTGGGCCGTATCAAATTATTAACCACGCCAAAATTTGATACGGTCCAAAGCACTGCCTAATTCCATTTGATACGGCCAAAAGCACTGCTTAATTGGCATTTCTGGTGTAGTGACTCAAGTCGAAATCAGTTTCCTACGGCATCAATACTTTAAAAACCGTGATGTCAAAAATACAGTAGTCCGGCTAATATGCCGCAAAATTGTTGATATCAAAAATGATGACTTGTGGCATCAAAAACATTTGATATTGGCTTCATAAAACTGTGGTGACTATGCCGCTACTTGAAGGTTGTCAGAAGTAAAGACATGCGACATTAAAACCTTTAATTCATAGGTTTCAAAGTTGAAGACTTACGACATCAATGACGTGTGATATGGGTTTTAAAACAAAAGGACAAGGGACGTCAGAATGGTTCTGGTGAGTTACAAAATCATTGATGTCGAAATGATGGTATGCCAAAATCCTTAGATATGTATAACTTCAACCTGACTAGATTCATTCCATACCAACATAAGTTGATATCGTATGTGTCTATCCATGTTGATGTCAAATAGTAGCGATATGGACACCGACCATCATCAGGCATCCGACACTCTAACATACGACATGGAAATATAGTAATTACTATGAAAGCTGTTTTATTTCTTGTTTGCGCCAAAATTGGTCACAAACCCCGAATGTAATGAAAGCACCAGTGTTTACGCACAAATCCTTAGTATCTAGTCACAAATCTCAGATCCAGATGATGTAGAGAGTAAAAATGAAGAAATAACAAAATTAAAATGAAAGAAGGTAAGAGAAGACATAAGATTTATAGTGGTTCGGCTATCTCCGGCCTATGTCCTCTTTTAATTTATCCTTTTATTTCCTTTATACTGTGATTACAGTTACAATCCTTTGAATATCAATAACCAAAATGGCAGAGTTTAGCCAAAAAATAAGAAGAAGATCCCCTCTTTAGTTGCAATGGAGGCGCTATTTATAGGCATATCGCTGGAAATATTTGCCTTGAATCTTTGAATACCCTTTTTCATGCGTAGATGGGCACACATGATCGATCTAGGGTGGTTTAGGTCGATCCTTGATCGATCCATATCGACCAGGAATTGCTCCAATCGAGTAGAGATCGATCATGGTGAAATATGATAGTGCAAAGTCCTTGCTCTCCAAATTTCATGAAATTCCAATGTGTAGTTTTTGAGATATGATCGATCCAAGTTTGCCTTTGCAATTGTGGGCTGGTCATTTCATATCCATGAAGAGTTCCGTATCCATCATTGTAACGACCCGTATTTCTACGGATCGAAAAGTCGTCAAAATCTGGAATTTTCAGCATTTTTGGGTTGTTTCAGTTTTTGGTCGAATATGGCTAAGTCCTAAGTCGTGAACGACTTAGCATAAGTCGTAAGTCGTATACGACTTAGGAGATGGGAATGACCCAGGGCTTGGAGATAGGTTGTTTGTACGACCTAAGGAGATAAGTCGTAGCTGGGCTAAGTTAGTAGGTCGAAGTTAACTCGGCAAGTGTTAAGTCGTAGGTTGAAAGTCGTTGCCGAGTTAAGGGATAGACAACCTAAGAAAGTGACCGACTTAAGGTATGGTGGACGACTTAAGGTTTTGACCGAGTTAAGTGTTTAAGTCGTAGCCAAGTTGAGTCGTTGCCGTGTTAAGGAGAATGCTAAGTCTTAAGTCGCGAGATCACTAAGTCGTAGCATGTTAAGTCGGAGGCCCTGTTTAGTTATGAGTCGTAAACTGGGGGTTTTGTTAAGTCGTAAGTGGTGAACGACTTATGAGTGTGTTAAGTCGTAGACGACTTAGGTGTTTGTTTGTTGAGTCGTATCCCAGCAAGTTGTTAAGTCGTGAGCTCTGTTTTAGTTAGGTCGCGTGTTGGCATAAGTCGTTAGGTCGTATAGGCTGGTTAAGTCGAGCACTTGTTAAGTCATAAGTCGGCATAGCAGTAAGTCGTATGCACTTATGTTAGGTCGCTGAGGAGTTAAGTTGTGGCATTGTTAGGTCGAAAACCACCCTTGTTGGTTAAGTCGTACAGACAAGTGTTGGCTCGTTGCGTGTGTTTCGATAAGTCGTAAGTCGTCTAACCAGTTAAGGCGTGTGCGCATTAAGTCGTAGACAGGATTCGTATATGCGCATGTGTTGAGTCGGAGGTTGCTAGGTCGGCAGAGGCTTAGGTCGTAAGTCGGAGACGACTTAAGGAGATAGCCGAGTTACGACTTAAGAGATTTTCTGCCTATAAATAGAGGGGGTTGGCTTCATTTTTGGGATCCGGATTTTGAAGCGACGAAGTGCTGCCATTTTGAGAGCTCGACTTCTACCCTTCTTCACTTCTTTTCTCCACTCTAATCTAGTGCTTCCATCCATCCAAATCGAATATTCAAGAGCTTAGATTGGATATCTTCATCTTTTCAAGAGAGATTTCTTCGTTTGAAGCGGATTCGTGATAGATCAAGCTTGATCCCTCGCTGTCCAGATCTGAAGCGTGTTGATTTGAGGTTGTTTAGGTGATTTGGTGAGTGGTGATTATCTCTCACACGGATCCAAAGGAGTATATCAGATTGTTGGCTCGATTTGGTGTTAAAATAGGGATTTCCATGCCTTTTCTTCATCCAAAGTGTAGATCCATATAGATCCATTGTTCATGATGATGTTACATCCATTTTATCATATGTTAACCTATGCAAGTTCATTCATCAAGTTTGTAGAGATATAATCCATGTTTTCATGCTTATTGGACTTTCAACTCTTTAATTACGAAAATGCCATTATTGTTATAATTGTCTACTTAGATCATATTTGAATGCTTGATTGCTTGGATTGATGTTTGATTTGATTGATTATTATGAACTAGATGATTGATGATTAGATTTAGATCGAAGATGATTCAAAAGCTAAGGGAAAGGCTCTTGAATTGGGAAAGCTGCTCGTGGCATATGTAGCGGGATGATGAAGCTCTTATGCATAGATTTGATGATGTGATGTTGAGATGAGGCTTTGCGAGGATGTAATGAAGCGAGGCATCATGTGATGAAGACTTGGTCTAATCCAGACGGGATCATTCCAAGCATGTTGATAACTCGGTGATATGATTCGAGTTGAGGATAATGAATGGATATGAGAATAGTCGTCGAGGAGGATGACTAGGAGGCTTGGATAGCATCGTTGTTGAAGGTTCTAGCATGCTCTAAGCAAGAGTACGTTTGGGCAGATTCGATAGTCCCAACGGCCAACTGTTGATGGTCGAGTACTCTGGGCAGATTCGATAGTCCTAGGCACGGGCTGCGACGACGTGCGGGAGTTATGTCTAGAACCGGGGTTTCCATTATCCCTTGACGGACGGCTGAAAGAATGTGCCGGTCATTCAATTAACGGTGATATCGAAGCAATGATAACAGTGATAGCCAGAGTCATGGATGTTTGGTTGTATCGTCATTCGGACCCAAGAGCGGTATTTTCTGGGTGCTTATCTGATTTAGGCCTTGGTACTTGGAAAACATCGCCCTTGACTCGAGTGATAGTAGCTTTACTTTAAATTGTATGCTCTGCTATGTTTGCTTCTGCTTAGTGTGTGTCTGGGGGCTATCACTGTAGAATGAGGTTGGAGTGGGAGGGTTGTATTCCTATTCCTTTTCCTTTATGCTCTTTTGGTATGTTGTTAGTTAATTTACTGCTCACTAAGACTGTTGTCTGACTCAAGGCTTTATGTTTTAATTCTTATTGCCTTGGGCTGTTCGTCCATTTTTGGGACGGGCAGACTAGGTAACAGGTGACAGGTGCTGTTCTCTTCTCACGATGCTGATATCGAAGACGAGCTGGAGGGTTGCATATTACCTTCTTATTATATGTACTGGATGTTCCGCTGTTTTGTATTCTCTGAGAGATATGTAGTGAGGCTTGATGTATTGACTATTTGGATGCTTGTATTCAACTATTATGGAGTTTTATATGATGGCATTTTGTTCTATAAAGCTTCACTATACATATGTTCTATTGTATTTTGTCCATGCGCTGTGAGCAATACGATAGATTCTGTTGTTTTAATTTACCTTGACAATCGTCCATGGTCGCCTGGCACACTTTACAGCGCACTTTCTCTAGATTCGGTGCAGGGGTCATGGGCGGTCGTCACATTTGGTATCAGAGCATTGGTTAATCGATTTTACCCAACGCTCGCTGATGTAACTACGTATGAGAGACGTAATTGTAATTTTGATGGATGACTACTATATATAATATAGTAGATTAGTAGAGTTTGAGTCCTTTATGCAGTTGTTTCTCTAGATGTTCTAATCATTCCTTTTTATAGATATCGAGAATGAGTCGAAGAGGGAGACCAGCTGCTAGGGAAGGCCGTGCTACTGAGGGGACTGCTGATTATGCAGCCATGTTCGAAGCTATGATGACTTCGATCATGAGAAGGATACCAGTTCCGGGGGCAGCAGTAGATGTTGGAGTTCAAGTCCAAACTCCGAAACCAGTGGATTTTGCTAAGTTGTGCAAGGATTATACTACTCTTGGAGGGAAGGTTTTCTTGGGAACAGAATCAACTATTGAGGTCCAAAGATGGATAGATGCTTGTGGAAGGATCTTTGGTGATTTGGGAATTGATGATGCAACTAAGAGGAAGTTGGCATCAAGGCAGCTTCAAGGAAGAGCCTCTGATTGGTGGAACTCTATTACCATCAATACCGCGGAGGAAGAGATTACTTGGGAGCAATTCCAAGCTAGATTTGAAGCTAAGTTTATCTCTATAGCTCAGAAGTCTGTTCTGTTCAAGAAGTTTGTGGAGCTCAAGCAAGGTGGAAGATCAGTTCTTGAGTATGTTTCTGAGTTTGAAGCTTTGTCCAAGTATGCTCGGTCATATATTGAATCTGCTTATCAAAAGAATGAGAAGTTTGTGACCGGCTTGGATAGTTATCTTGGGAGGCAGTTGGTGGATCATTTGGATGATTCATTTGAGAAGCTTGTGGAGAAAGCTCTCAGGCATGAGAGTCTGTTTCCTAAGGATGGATCTGTTGTTGCTGTGCCCAGGGAAGAGTCTAAACCCCAGCAGGGTGGAAACAAGAAGAGGAAGCAGCAGCAGCAGAAGGGTAAGGATGGCCAGAAGAAGCCGAAAGGCGAAGTGACTTGCTACAATTGTCAGCAGAAGGGCCATCTCTCTAAGGATTGTAAGAATCTGAAAGTGCCAATGAAGTGTCACAACTGTGACAAGCCAGGGCATTTCAGGAAGAATTGTCCAGAACCGAGGAGGGACAAGCAGATTGTGCAAGCTTATGCTTTGGGAGCTGTTACGTCGTCTTCGAAAGCTCCTACTTCTGAAGAGAAAGGGAAGAGTGTGGTTGTTCAAGGTACTCTTTTCCTATGTGGTGTTCCAGTTAGAGTTTTGTTTGATACTGGAGCGTCGCATTCGTTTGTTTGTAATGAACTCGTAGGCCGGTTAGATTTGAAGCCGGATATTGTTGATAGGCCATTGGTTGTGACTAATCCAGTTGGGGGTTCGTCTTGTTTGTGTATGTTATGCCGTGGTCTAGTTGTATCGAGTCATGGTTGCTCTTTTGTTTGTGATTGCTTTGTTCTGAACTTTGCGGGGTTCGGAATTATTTTGGGTATGGACTGGCTTAGGAAGTATGCGGCAAAGGTTGATTGCGAGAGGTTGGAAGTGACAGTCGAGAATGTGGAGGGGCGAAAGGTTGTAATACGATGTAAGCATGAAGAAGGCGTCTTCATGAGCTTCATGTATTCGCTGGTTGTTCCACGGGATGGACTGTCATCGGTGCCAATCGCTAATGGATTCGAGGATGTCTTTGACGAAGTCAAAGGGTTGCTGCCGCATAGAGAGATCGGGTTTCGTATAGATCTAGTTGAAGGAGCCAGACCTGTTGTGATGCCTCTTAGGCGGATGGCGCCTAGGGAACAGCAAGACTTGAGGGTGCAAGTTGATGATCTTTTGCAGAAAGGATTCATTCGGCGTAGTGTGTCCGAGTGGGGTGCACCAGTTGTGTTTGCAACCAAGGCAGATGGGTCGCTGAGATTGTGTGTGGATTATCGTGAGCTAAATAAGGTGACTAAGAAGAACAAGTATCCATTGCCGAGAATAGATGACTTGTTTGATCAGCTTCACGAAGCTAAGGTGTTTTCTCAGATGGATTTGGCAACGGGATTTCACCAGTTAAGAGTGGCTAAGGATAGTGTGCCAAAGACTGCTTTTAGGACACCATCCGGTTTCTTTGAGTGGCTGGTAATGCCGTTTGGATTGACTAACGCACCAGCATATTTTGTGGATCTTATGAATAGAGTGTTCAGAGATCAGTTGAACAAGTTCGTACTTGAGTTCGTGGATGATATTCTGATTTATTCCAGAACGGAAGAAGAGCACAAGACACACTTGCGTATTGTTTTGGAAATCTTACGGAAGCATCAGCTGAGGGCTAAGTTTTCGAAGTGTCACTTCTGGAAGAGTGAAGTGAGGTTCTTAGGCCATGTGATTTCTGGAAGTGGAATAGCGGTTGATCCCGCTAAGGTGGCAGCAATCCAGGATTGGGTTAGACCTAAGAATGCATCTGATGTGAGAAGTTTTCTTGGATTAGCAGGATATTATCGACGGTTCATCAAAGACTTCTCCAAGGTAGCTGCACCGTTAACAGGATTGACGAAGAAGAACCAAGTGTTCAGTTGGGATGCTAAGTGTGAGCAAGCTTTCGGAATCCTGAAAGAGAGATTGACGAGTGCTCCTGTTTTGACTATTCCAAGTGGGAATGATGAGATGGTGGTTTACACCGACGCATGTGGTACTGGACTTGGAGCAGTGCTGATGTAGAGAGATAAAGTTGTTGCGTATGCCAGTCGACAACTGAAGCCACATGAAAGGAATTACACGACTCATGATTTGGAGTTAGCGGCGATTGTATTTGCTCTGAAGATGTGGAGACATTATCTGTTGGGAGTTCGATTCGAGTTGTTTACGGATCATAAGTCGCTGAAGTATCTTTTCTCCCAAAAGGATTTGAATCTTCGGCAGCAACGTTGGCTAGAGTTTTTAGCATCATATGATTTTGGTATAGCTTATACTCCGGGAAAAGGTAACGCAGTGGCAGATGCGTTAAGTCGAAGACATGCAGGATTGGGAGCCATGTTTTCAGAATGGAAGAGTCTCGAGTATTTAGCTGGATTTGACTTCAGGCCTAGATGTGAATTGGAACCTGAGATGTTGGCAAACTTATCGATAAGACCTTCTCTTGTGGAAAGGATTGGCGAGAGCCAAAAGCGAGATGATAAGCTTGTCAAGATTATCCGTGATTTGGAATCTGGATTGGATTCAGAAAAGGATAAAGGATTCGAGGTCGATCGAGAGGGTTGGCTTCGGAAGCAAGGACGACTAGTTGTTCCCGATATAGATGAATTGAGGAGTGAAGTTCTGAAGGAAAGTCATCACTCGAAGTTGACAATTCATCCAGGAGGAAATAAGATGTATCGGGATATGAAGAGAACCTACTACTGGGAAGGCATGAAGAAGGATGTTGGAAATTTTATTTCCAAATGTATGAACTGCCAGTTGGTTAAAGCTGAACAGAAGAAGCCTAGTGGATTGCTTCAGCCATTAGAAGTTCCTACATGGAAGTGGGAACAAGTATCGATGGATTTTATTGATGGATTACCTAGAACCAGAACGGGAAATGAAGGAATTTGGGTCATTGTGGATCGTCTGACTAAGAGTGCGAGGTTCATTCCTGTTCGATCGACTAGGACTGCGTCAAAGTTGGCTGAGTTGTATGTTAAGTGGATAGTTCGTTTCCATGGTATTCCGAAGAGTATAGTGAGCGATCGAGACCCATTGTTCACTAGTGGATTTTGGAAGAGCTTCCAGGAAGTCTTGGGAACCGAGTTGTGTTTGAGTACAGCTTATCATCCTCAAACAGATGGTCAGACCGAGAGAGTCAATCGGGTTTTGGAAGATCTCCTCAGAGCTTGTGTTTTGGATTTCGGAGGATCATGGGAAGATCATCTTCATTTGGTGGAGTTTTCATACAACAACAGTTACCAGTCAAGTATTGGTATGGCACCGTATGAGGCATTGTATGGAAGACCGTGTAACTCTCCGACATGTTGGTTGGAAACTGGAGAAAAGCCGTTACTTGGGCCTGAGATGATTCGACAGACTTCGGATTGTATAGAGATCATTCGGCAATGAATGAAGGCAGCCCAAGACCGTCAGAAGAGTTATGCTGATAAGCGTCGAAAGGATTTGGAATTCGACGTAGGAGATATGGTTTTTGTGAAGATTTCCCCACTGAAGAATGTTATTCGATTCGGGAAGAGAGGAAAATTGACTCCGAGATTTGTTGGACCATTCCCGATCATCGAGCGAATTGGAAAGCTCGCCTACAGATTGGAGTTACCAGAGAAGATGTCGAGTGTGCACAATGTTTTTCATGTATCATATCTACGGAAGTATGTGCACGACTCGAATACAGTAGTTTCTGCAGATAGCTATGAAGATTTCGAAGTTGACCCAGTCGATAGAAGACCTCGTAAGCCGCTTCGTGTTGTGGAAACCGACACGAAACAGCTTAGGAGGAAGGTAGTTAAGTTGCTCAAGATACAATGGAGTGATGATGATAACGACTGTACGTGGGAGGTGGAAGAGAGGATGAAAGCAGCTCATCCTGAACTCTTCAAGGTATGGCCCTAAGGTGTCGTCTCATCTCGCGATATTGTAACTTGTTCTAGTTTTAGAATTCTGTACGCTAAGCTAGAATTGGATGCATGGTTTGTTGATTGCTATGGATGGTAGGCGTACAGAATAGTCTTTGATTGCTACGATTGCTTGGAATTTCGGGGACGAAATTCCTAAGGGGGAGAGAATGTAACGACCCGTATTTCTACGGATCGAAAAGTTGTCAAAATCTGGAATTTTCAGCATTTTTGGGTTGTTTCAGTTTTTGGTCGAATATGGCTAAGTCCTAAGTCGTGAACGACTTAGCATAAGTCGTAAGTCGTATACGACTTAGGAGATGGGAATGACCCAGGGCTTGGAGATAGGTTGTTTGTACGACATAAGGAGATAAGTCGTAGCTGGGCTAAGTTAGTAGGTCGAAGTTAACTCGGCAAGTGTTAAGTCGTAGGTTGAAAGTCGTTGCCGAGTTAAGGGATAGACAACCTAAGGAAGTGACCGACTTAAGGTATGGTGGACGACTTAAGGTTTTGACCGAGTTAAGTGTTTAAGTCGTAGCCAAGTTGAGTCGTTGCCGTGTTAAGGAGAATGCTAAGTCTTAAGTCGCGAGATCACTAAGTCGTAGCATGTTAAGTCGGAGGCCCTGTTTAGTTATGAGTCGTAAACTGGGGGTTTTGTTAAGTCGTAAGTGGTGAACGACTTATGAGTGTGTTAAGTCGTAGACGACTTAGGTGTTTGTTTGTTGAGTCGTATCCCAGCAAGTTGTTAAGTCGTGAGCTCTGTTTTAGTTAGGTCGCGTGTTGGCATAAGTCGTTAGGTCGTATAGGCTGGTTAAGTCGAGCACTTGTTAAGTCATAAGTCGGCATAGCAGTAAGTCGTATGCACTTATGTTAGGTCGCTGAGGAGTTAAGTTGTGGCATTGTTAGGTCGAAAACCACCCTTGTTGGTTAAGTCGTACAGACAAGTGTTGGCTCGTTGCGTGTGTTTCGATAAGTCGTAAGTCGTCTAACCAGTTAAGGCGCGTGCGCATTAAGTCGTAGACAGGATTCGTATATGCGCATGTGTTGAGTCGGAGGTTGCTAGGTCGGCAGAGGCTTAGGTCGTAAGTCGGAGACGACTTAAGGAGATAGCCGAGTTACGACTTAAGAGATTTTCTGCCTATAAATAGAGGGGGTTGGCTTCATTTTTGGGATCCGGATTTTGAAGCGACGAAGTGCTGCCATTTTGAGAGCTCAACTTCTACCCTTCTTCACTTCTTTTCTCCACTCTAATCTAGTGCTTCCATCCATCCAAATCGAATATTCAAGAGCTTAGATTGGATATCTTCATCTTTTCAAGAGAGATTTCTTCGTTTGAAGCGGATTCGTGATAGATCAAGCTTGATCCCTCGCTGTCCAGATCTGAAGCGTGTTGATTTGAGGTTGTTTAGGTGATTTGGTGAGTGGTGATTATCTCTCACACGGATCCAAAGGAGTATATCAGATTGTTGGCTCGATTTGGTGTTAAAATAGGGATTTCCATGCCTTTTCTTCATCCAAAGTGTAGATCCATATAGATCCATTGTTCATGATGATGTTACATCCATTTTATCATATGTTAACCTATGCAAGTTCATTCATCAAGTTTGTAGAGATATAATCCATGTTTTCATGCTTATTGGACTTTCAACTCTTTAATTACGAAAATGCCATTATTGTTATAATTGTCTACTTAGATTTGAATGCTTGATTGCTTGGATTGATGTTTGATTTGATTGATTATTATGAACTAGATGATTGATGATTAGATTTAGATCGAAGATGATTCAAAAGCTAAGGGAAAGGCTCTTGAATTGGGAAAGCTGCTCGTGGCATATGTAGCGGGATGATGAAGCTCTTATGCATAGATTTGATGATGTGATGTTGAGATGAGGCTTTGCGAGGATGTAATGAAGCGAGGCATCATGTGATGAAGACTTGGTCTAATCCAGACGGGATCATTCCAAGCATGTTGATAACTCGGTGATATGATTCGAGTTGAGGATAATGAATGGATATGAGAATAGTCGTCGAGGAGGATGACTAGGAGGCTTGGATAGCATCGTTGTTGAAGGTTCTAGCATGCTCTAAGCAAGAGTACGTTTGGGCAGATTCGATAGTCCCAACGGCCAACTGTTGATGGTCGAGTACTCTGGGCAGATTCGATAGTCCTAGGCACGGGCTGCGACGACGTGCGGGAGTTATGTCTAGAACCGGGGTTTCCATTATCCCTTGACGGACGGCTGAAAGAATGTGCCGGTCATTCAATTAACGGTGATATCGAAGCAATGATAACAGTGATAGCCAGAGTCATGGATGTTTGGTTGTATCGTCATTCGGACCCAAGAGCGGTATTTTCTGGGTGCTTATCTGATTTAGGCCTTGGTACTTGGAAAACATCGCCCTTGACTCGAGTGATAGTAGCTTTACTTTAAATTGTATGCTCTGCTATGTTTGCTTCTGCTTAGTGTGTGTCTGGGGGCTATCACTGTAGAATGAGGTTGGAGTGGGAGGGTTGTATTCCTATTCCTTTTCCTTTATGCTCTTTTGGTATGTTGTTAGTTAATTTACTGCTCACTAAGACTGTTGTCTGACTCAAGGCTTTATGTTTTAATTCTTATTGCCTTGGGCTGTTCGTCCATTTTTGGGACGGGCAGACTAGGTAACAGGTGACAGGTGCTGTTCTCTTCTCACGATGCTGATATCGAAGACGAGCTGGAGGGTTGCATATTACCTTCTTATTATATGTACTGGATGTTCCGCTGTTTTGTATTCTCTGAGAGATATGTAGTGAGGCTTGATGTATTGACTATTTGGATGCTTGTATTCAACTATTATGGAGTTTTATATGATGGCATTTTGTTCTGTAAAGCTTCACTATACATATGTTCTATTGTATTTTGTCCATGCGCTGTGAGCAATACGATAGATTTTGTTGTTTTAATTTACCTTGACAATCGTCCATGGTCGCCTGGCACACTTTCTCTAGATTCGGTGCAGGGGTCATGGGCGGTCGTCATAATCATATTCCATATCCATCAATTTGTATCCATCAGCTCCCGTATTCATAGCATTCGCATCGATCCGAGTCATACGCAGTGATCCATGTTTTTCGTTCCATCTCGACTGCTTCTTTCATATCGATCGATACGAGCACGATCGATATGAAATGCGCCTTTGAATCCATTCAATGCCTCCACCCTTTGTATCGATACCATACTCTACCCCTTCTTTCATATCGATCTGATGCCACACTATTTTGATCGATACAAAGCCTGTTGATATGAATTGTAATCGATCCAAACTAAATGCCCAAAACACGTATGTGTTATCCATATCCGTATCCATCTTGATCGATATGAAAGTACCGATACGAAGGTATCGGTCCGAAGTATACCTCCACGTCCATTTTGATCGATACGAAAGTATCCATACAAACCGGTTTTCCATGAATATTGATCCATCTATAACTTGAGCATATGAACTTCGATTGACCTGAAATTCGAAGTGTAGCCTCACCGTGCCTTGTTTATCATTCCCGATCGATCCCACCTTGATTGTAGCTTGGTCCAATTTTGATGGTATCGATCATTGCCTTGTTTCCAATCGATCTCCAATCCTAATATTCATCCTTTTTAGTCAATCTGTTGATATCCCAGCCTTGACCAAAAGGTGGGGTAACATTTGCCCCTCAAAATGTGCCTTGCAGTAGGAAGGCGTGTTTTGAATAGCTTTAACTCCGATATCCAAAGTCCATATTCCATCCGTAGCCATATCATCTGATCCATAATCCGATCCACTACCAAGCCATTATATCCAAGTTCCATAGCCATATCCTCATCCAAATCTGCGACTGCTCTGAGTTGATATCCGATTCCGAATTCAGCAACCAATAACCAAATCCACGACCTCTCCGGGTCGATATCCAAATCCGGGACTGCTCCGAGCCCTTAGCCAAATCCGAGACCACTCCGGTTTCATGCCCAAATTCTTAGCTGTTCAGAGCCAATATTCGGATCCATAACCTCTTCGGGTTCTTGCCAAGCATGACCCACACTCGACGACCTGTATTAAGAAATGCCTTGGCATAAGTCCTAGATCGACGGTGATCCTGGTTCAGTGTCCCTGAACACTGAGTAATGCCATGGCTTAAGTCCTAAGCCGAATCCTGGTCTCTCCGAACCCTTGCCGATTATAGTCCATACTCGATGACCTGAATAAGCCGATTCGCCACGTGCAGACGAAGCAACTTACCCTTGCCAGGCATAATCCATACCCGACGACTTTTATACCAAAAACCAGATAAAAATCCAATCAATCCAATCCGAAATCCAGATCAAATCAGAAAACCAAAAGTCCATATCAAAAATCCAAACCAAGATCCAAACCAAAAGACAAGCATCCAAACCAAAAGACAAGCATCCAAACCAAAATCCAAACCAAAAAATCAACAAAACCAAGAGTCCAAACCGAACTCCAAAATCAAACCAGAAAAAAGCAAATGTCCAAACCAGAAAGAAAAAGAAGATTTCACAAACTAGAGCATCATGGTTTATCATCATCTCAGAGCATGCCTAGGGGCTATCTCCGTCCTCGTACATGAGTAAGTGGCTCACCCATTTGCCCAAAGTTTGCTGCTTATTCCATACCATCCCGATTAGTCGATGACCAATCGACCATCATTCCTGGGCCTCGTGTTGTCGTTGTTTGAGGTAGACGGTGGATGCTCCTGTTCCACTACCACATTCCGAGTCCCAACATATTGCCGCAACCGACCACTCATTATGAGCTCCTCAATTATATCCTTTAGATGCCTGCAGCTGTTAGTATCATGCCCGTCTAGGTCATGAAAGAGACAGTGTCTTCCTGATGCCCTGTCACGTTCCGAGGTTTCCCTCTATGCTGGCCTTCGATAAGGAAGGCGACCCTGAGTTTCCATGTATATCTATTCCAATGTCTTATTCAGTCCCGTGTAAGTGGAGAATTTTGGTTCTCCCCAGTGCTTCCTTGCTCTGCCAGAATCATCATCCGATTTCCTCTTTCCTTTATCCTTATCCTTACCCGAGCTTTCACAGGATGGTCCTCCATCCTTGACCATGTTTACTTCCTTTAGTTTCATATCCAAACTTGCATCCTCTTGTCGAAGAAATCTCTTGGCCTCATGAAAGAATTCCCCGAGATCCATTGGTGGATCCCGTACCAATGATATTTTGAAATCCGAGTTGTCCCTGACTCCTGATACTACCGCCATTAGAACCATTGATGGTTCCGGCCAATCCACCGAAACAACCACCGCATTAAACCGGGTTAAGAAAGCCCTGAGCGACTCTCCTATCCTCTGTTTTACCGACGTCAATGTCATCACATTTTTCGGCCTTATGATATGAACTCGAAACTGCTTCAAAAACTTGTCCACCAATTTTGTCCATGTCATAATAGATCCATTTTCCAACTGCCTGAACCACATAGCAGCTATATCCATCAAGTATAGGGGGAAACATTGGGCCATAACATCCTCTGATGGCCCCAGCACTTCCATGTGTCTTGTATACCTCATCAAATGATCGGTATGATCCGTATTACCATTGTATACTTCTAGAGTAGGCAGCTTGAACTCTGGTGGATTCCTAGCCATCATGATGTTACAGGTAAATGGACTCTTGTTTATTCCTTCCAGATCTTTGTTCGTCAGACCTCCGTGCATAGTTTGCCTGATAATTTCAGCCAATCCAGTGTTGTCCACCAAGGGTTGCCCCCATCTCCATTTCCTAACTACCCCCCAAGTCCTTGAGGGAATTCTGGTACGTACTCCTCGTCATGCACTGCTGTATTCCTATTGGGGCCAGGCTATGCAACGTCTCCTAGCATTCTTTCATGAATTGGTCCAGCATTACACGACGGTGTATCCCCGAGTCTAGATCCATCCAGATTGGTAGCCGTATGCTGATTGTGGGCTGCCCCCTGTTGAACTGCTCTATCTGGTTGCCTGTTGAGTCCCTTTGAACCAGCTCCATGGATCTGTGCTTCGGCAGCTCCTGCTGCTCCGGCCTGTCCAAACTGTCTGAAAAGGTTCTGCATCATCTCCTCATGCCTTCTCAGCAACTACTCCTGCATAGAATCCATCATAGTCTTCATCTCATCCCTCGTGATGTAGATGGATGCCTGATCTGCTCCAGCTCCGGAGGAAGCCTCTTGACTTCCCTCTTGATGGCTCCTTTCTGGTAATGCCTTTCTAGTTGATTGCCTAACCATAGTTCATCCTAGATCCGATCCTTTAGCTTTCCAAATCTGAACTCCAAATCCGATGTAGCGGGTACTAGTCCTTCTCAGTGAAAGCACCAAAGTGCTTGCACCAAAATTGGTCACAAACCCCGAATGTAATGAAAGCACCAATGTTTAGACATAAATCCTTAGTATCCAGTCACAGATCTCTGATCCAGATGACGTAAAGAGTAAAAATGAAGAAATAACAAAATTAAAATGAAAGAAGGTAAGAGAAGACACAAGATTTATAGTGGTTCAACTATCTTCGGCCTACGTCCACTTTGAATTGATCCTTTTATTTCCTTTATATTGTGATTACAGTTACAATCCTTTAAATATCAAAAACCAAAATGGCAGAGTTTAGCCAAAAAAGAAGAAGAAGATCCTCCCTTTAGTTGCAACAGAGGTGCTATTTATAGGTATGGAGCTGGAAATATCTTCCTTGAATCTTGGAATACCCTTTCTCATGCGTAGATGGGCCCACATGATCGATCTGGGGTGGTTTAGGATCGATCCCTGATCGATCCATATCGATTTCGTATCGATCGGGAATTGCTCCAATCGAGCTGAGATTGATCATGGTGAAAAATGATTGTGAAAGTCCTTGCTCTCCAAATTTCATGAAATTCCAATATGTAGTTTTTGAGATATGATCAATCCAAGTTTGCCTTTGCAAATGTAGGCTGGTCATTTCGTATCTATGAAGAGTTTTGTATCCATCATATTCCATATCCATCGATTCGTATCCATCAGCTCCCGTATCCATAGCATTCGCATCGATCCGAGTCATACACAGTGATCCATGTTTTTCGTTCCATCTCGACCGCTTCTTTTGTATTGATCGATCCGAACATGATCGATACGAAATGCGCCTCCGAATCCATCCAACGCTGCCACCCTTCGTATCGATCCCATACTCTACCCCTTCTTTCATATCGATCTGATGCCACACCATTTTAATCGATACGAAGCCTATCAATACGAATTGTAATCGATCCAAACCAAATGCCCAAAACATGTATGTGTTATCCATATCCATATCCATCTTGATCGATACGAAATTATCGATATGGAGGTATCAATCCGAAGTATACATCCACGTCCATTTTGATCGATATAAAAATATCGATACGAACCGGTTTTCCATGAATATTGATCCATCCACAACTTGTGCACATGAGCTCCGATTGACCTAAAATTCGAAGTGTAGCCTCACCGTGCCTTGTCTATCATTCCCGATCGATCCCACATTGATTGGAGCTTGGTCCAATTTTGACGGTATCGATCATTGCCTTGTTTCCAATCGATCTCCAATCTTGATATTCATCCTTTTTAGTCAATTTGTTGATATCCCGGCCTTGACCAAAAGGCGGGGTAACATTTTATATAAAGGATTTCACCAACTCTAACCCCTTGTCAATTTTCTATTAGTTAAAAACAAAGTTTACCAATTTCTTTTTAGAAAACTGCTGCAAGTCAGTTTTACCTTTCCCAAAAATGTTTACTAACTTAATTAAGTAATACCCTAATTAATATTAATTTAAATGCTTTTCTAGGGTAATAAATTCATAGAAATTCATAATCATTTGGGAAAAATCCTCAAAAATCACTAAAAAATCAAAATCGACATATTCTTTCACATATAAAATTTTTGGGGCCAAAATGATTATCTAATTATTTTTTATAATTCAAACCCAAAATAAATAATTTCATTACTTAGGAAATTCATAAAATATTTATACAAACTTAGAAAATTATGAAATTAAAAACTCATCTCCAAATTAATGATTTAAACATCATATCCAAATTTCAAATCGATTGGAGGTAATAAATTAGGATTCCACGTTTAAAACCTATCAAATAATTTCATAAATAATGCAATAAATTATCAAACATGGATATAATGCAATAATCGTTCATAACTTGGCATAAAATCATCATATAATTTAGTTTTAAGTATAAAACCAAAACAAACAAGCAAAAGTGAGATGGATAACTATCATTCACTTGATTGGATAATGAGATTTGAGATTAAGTGTTGATTAAATTCACCTTAGCTTTAATTTTGATTTCCTTTGCTTTTCTCCTCTTGTTTTCCTAGCAATGGCTGGCTCAAGTTTTTTTTGTTTGTATGAAGTGAAATGGAATTAGGATAATGAGGGAGGAAGAATTATGGTTAGGAAATAAGTGATTATTTCTGTTTTACCCCTCATATTATTCCTCCTTCTCCTTATGGTTTAATTAATCTTGTTAATCAATTATTTAAGGCATGGCCATATCTAATCACCAAATCACATTCTCTTTATCTCAATACATTATCTTATTTAATTATCTATTTAAATTTCCTAAATAATGTTAATCAAAATTAGGGGTGTTACACACTAGTAGTTATGTATTGTTGAATTATTAAATCAAGCGATCAATAAAGACGTAGGATTTTAGTGTTTATTTGTCTCTTCTTCTTCTTCCCCGCTTCTTCTTATATATATTATATTTTTCTATTTCAATATTTCAGCATAGTATCAAAGCTTGATTTTGTATTTCAACAAAAATAACCTTGGATATAGATCATATTTAATTTGAAGTTTTTTATCGTACTAGGTGACATTTAAAACTAAATTGCAATACAGTTATAGAAAATCAAACAATGTATGCTGATTAAAGATCTAATGTAATCTTATTAACTAGGATATTTCAAAAATAATTGAAAATAGTTTAGTGATCTTATATTTCAGGCACATATATTCATTTATTTATGAACTCATCATTAGTTTTCTCCTATACATGAATTTTATTTCTAATACAATTACAGTTGAGTAAAATAAAACTATGTGAACTTTCATCATGCCATATAAGCAATAACATATAAATAACTAGACAATCTTGTAAGATATATACTTATCAAAAATATTTTAATAAGCACTTACTCAAGATCCTACAATCAATAGCAATTTTACTATATTTATTATATAACTTAAGCATGTACTAAGTATAAGGTTAATTAGCACATGCATCATATTTTGCACAATTTATAAATTCCCTGCATTGTAAAGTTCATTTGTAAATTATCTCATTCATACTACTTTCTCTCTCCATATAATCTTAAGTACCTAACCTTTGAAAAAGTCATAAATTAACCAAAAATGAATTTTTCTTTTCTTTTTATAACTTTTCTAACCTCGGTCTCATTCACAAGTTCCAGTATATGTTAAATAGTATATACAAGCCTCCATAGAGGTTGGTGTGGTTCAAGTTGTCTGGGGAAGAGGCAAGAGTTTTGTTAAAGAGTGAAGTGGGATGATCGAGGCAGTTAGTGGGTGTTTGAAAGGCAGTGGAAGTGGTCTGTTGAGTTGAAGTATTGCTGTAGTAATGCAGTGCAGAGGTGGTTCAGTGGTGATGTTAGGCTGCTGGTTATACAGGCAGGAAGAATGGTTACAGTAATTTTATGTAACAGTTTGGTGGCGGAGCAGTCAGGGTTGAACAGAGCAAGTGATGAATGCTGATGGAAGTGGTGAAAGTTTGGGGCTCTTGTGACAGAGGAGGGATGGTCAGAGGAGTTGCACAAAAACTGTGCACGGTTGTTGCACAGTTGCTGTTTTTTTAGAAATTTGTCGATGTAAAAACAAAAAAAAGAAAGATGTAAATAGAAAAATGTTGATGCAAATGTAATGAAATGGAATTGAAATTTTTTTCTTTTTTAAATTTTTGTTTATGTTTTTTTTCAAATATATACAATGCAAATGCAAAACAAATATAAAACAACAATCACACAAACAAATGCAAGCTAAAAACACACAACAAAATTCTCTTTTTTTTAAATGCACTCAACACACATTATAATCAAAAGAAAATAATTCGAAGAATAGAAATTAAAAATTAAAACAAATTCCCCGACAACGGCGCCAAAAACTTGTTAATCGATGGAATTTATATCGGTTTAGAAAACCGTCGATAAATTTCGAATTAAATTTACCCCAAGCGCACGACGTACACTTTGTAGTACGTGGCGAATACGGGTCGATCCGCAGGGAATTGATGAGATTTTAAAATTTCCTATTCAATCAAATTAGACCAAAGTGAAATGAAGTTGTTAACTACTAAAGCTAGAATTAAAATGTGATTTAAAAACTATTAAACTAGAGAACAATTTAGAGGCAAATCCACTCTAATATTTTTGTAAATCAACAAACATAGAATTTATGATCTCTAACTTTGATATTAAGTGAAATAATGTTGCATTTATCATAAGTATGGTTTGTTTATGTTATTAATTAACATAACTCAAACCATCAAACTATAATACAACAATTATACCACTTATAATTCTAATGAAAATGAAGCCAAAGCAAAAGTTATTTTAAGTATGATCTATTTACTATTGTAACTAGTAATATAGATCATCAAATTTCATTTTTACTTTCATTTCAAAATCAAAAATGGATTAGCAAATGATGATGCAACTTGTGTTTATGTTGAATAAGAATAGCTCATTTGCATAAGCAATATAATCTATCAAACCCACTTGTATAAACTTGCATCAAAACTCACTTCATGAAGCATAAACCAAATGAGATCATAAATCATAAAATGTTGAAATTACATAATATTTGAGAGCTTCATTACCCCTAAATTGAAGGGTTTGGCTACTCATTTGTGGCATTGAAGCAACACTTGTAAATTTTAACATGAAAGAGCAAAGAAATGAAAACTAAGCAAAGGAAGAAAGAGAGATTAACTAGTAACTAATTGCATAAAAATTAAAGCTACATTACTTGCATAAATTTAAATCTAAGCTATGAACATTAAAGGAAAAGAGAGCATAGAAATAAACATTAACAATAAAACAAAGAAAAGCATGTAGAAAAGAGAGAAGAAAGAGGCTTGGAAGACATTTTTATTTCATAGAACATTGAGCTTACAATTTGATCTCTTAATTTCCTAAGTAAAAATGAAAGAGTAGATTATGTTTACATGTACACAAGTGGGCTATTTAAACATGCATAAAACCCTAATTCCATTTTTAGGGTGCTTCCCAAAATGCCCTTTAGGAAGTGTGGCCACCAATTAACCATTAGCCACTAATTAATCCATCATTTGTTGTGCATGAAGCTTTAACCTCCACTTAGTTGTCCATTAGCTCATAATTGTACATTTAGGTAAGTGGGTGGGGTCCTCCATGATCTTGAACTTGAATTATTTCCTCTTTATTCCATTGTATTTCATTTTTGCATGCATGTATCTTCATATAAGCCTCTTCCATATGCATCCAAATTCCTATAAAAATTATCAAAAAATGTCAAAGTAAAAATTCTTAAATTGACACAAGCACAAAAATGACCATTTTGCCCCTGAATGAAGATGAAAATATGATGGTTTGAAAATAATTTAATTTTGGTTTTAAACATGTTAAAATGCCCAAATATGATTTTTATTTAAATAAAAAGAGATAAAATATGGATGTAAATATATGCACATTTACGTGCACATCACCCTTGGCCATGGCTAGAACAAGACTCGGCCTTGGTGGTTTTTGGTAGATATGGGTTTGTTTAGTAGAGAATGGATTTGGAAGTGAAATGGAGGAGTTAGTTATATTTTTACACTATTTTCTCTATAATTTTTCTTAGGAATTTGGAGATGGAAGCCATTGAAATATATGAAGGGTTTTGACATGAAAAATGTAAATGAAAACAAAGAAGATGATCTAGAAATGAGGGGGTATATATAGGCTTAGGAATTTAATAAAATATATATATATAAAGTAATAAGAATTAAATATACACCTATGCATGCACTCCACACCTCCCACCATGCTTCCCTCCACACATTCTCCCTCCCCCCAGGTCATGTTGTAGGGTACTTAAGGTATGGCATAGACTTTGTGTGTGTATATATATATAAGTGTGTTTATATGTATATATATCCCTTTTTATAACATAATTTGTCACATCAAGTATTAATTTAAACTAAATATGGTTTATTTATTATTAGCTCACTAATTAACAGAACATGGCATGAGCATATATGTGTGCATGTATACACTAGTGTGCACAACGTTCTCGACGACTTTTGGGTGTCGAAAAGTCGAAATTTCGTAAAACGTTCTTCGGTCACATTTTCTATTTTTATTTGAACTATCTATATTGGTAAACAAATTTTGAAAACAATTTTATCATCATTAATAAATAATTAAAATAGGTTTATTTTCTAATAAAAATCCATTTATTGATTATATAAAATATATAGCCTATTTCAAAGTGGAAAAATCCTGGGTTGTAACAAATCTATTTTATTATCATTTGTTATTATTTAAACGAGTTGTATTTTTAATTATAAAACCTATTATTTGAATATTTAAAATTTATTAAATATTCTCAAATCAAGGTGGTAAAATTCCGAGTCATTACACTCTTCCCCCTAAAAGAATTTCGTCCTCGAAATTGTACCGCAACCTTAATTCCCAGAACAATTATACTATTCATCAATCCGTGTGATGTACATAGATCATTTCCATATAAAATCTGATTTGATCATACACTCGAACACATAACTTCATTTCCGAACTACTATCGCTCACCCAACTTCCTAGTGCGGACTTTGATCGGGCTTCTTAATTAGAAACCTATATTCTCCTTGTATAGCGGTAAACGATGATAAACAACTTTTAGTTCCACGTAAGAACCCTCACCAACACTTTCCATCGAAAATTGAGTGATAAATCCTTATTCGGAATGGTGTGAAACACCTCCAGTCATATACTCGAATCTAGGATCGAGAACTATATGAAAAGGAGAAATGATCTTCATACAACCTATGTATTGATCTAAGGATTCTTACTATCTAACTACTTTCTACCCTCCCACAATGCTTCATAAGAATCAATTTTTAAATTTATTTACTTTTATAATACTCTTCTACATCCCAAGAGTATATTCAACATCTGATTTTTAATTCTACTTTTTCTTAGACACTTCTAAGGTAAAAATATCTACTAGCCAGCCTAATAACATCAAATAATTCCTCACATCCTAAATGTTAAAATCAAAAGACATGGTTTAAATAAACAATGTTTATTAAATATCTTTATTAAATTTAACCTAATTAAAATTTCATTTATTAATCCACCTTTAGAATATCTTTTTATTTTGAAAACTCTTCCTTTTAAGGATCTAAGAAAACAATACCCGGGTTTTATTTCCAAAACCTTTTGAAAACATACATATAGCCCGAGTAACTCCAAAGCAATGTCAAGGAACTTGGTGCTACCAAATAGTACCATTACCCCCTTACTAAGAAGGGCAATACTCAAGAGAAGTGTTTGTCAACCAAACACACCTCTTACCCATTTTTGGTCTTTTTCGAGACGTTCGAACTAGTTAATAAAAATATCTCCTTTTTTCCAAATTTCTTCTTGAAAGTATACTATTTATAGACAAATAGTTTTTAACAAAATCATCCACTTGCTTTGGATTCATTCGGATTTGAACTAGTTTTGATTTGTACAATGACAAAGAGGATAATTTACTAAGTGCACCAT
Source organism: Allium fistulosum (assembly GCA_030737815.1). Taxonomy (NCBI): domain Eukaryota; kingdom Viridiplantae; phylum Streptophyta; class Magnoliopsida; order Asparagales; family Amaryllidaceae; genus Allium; species Allium fistulosum. The sequence goes on along the minus strand of CM060908.1, from coordinate 259,505,740 downwards.
TATATCTTATCTGCCTCAGCAAACATTCGATTGTCACTTAGAAGATTATTTTGATCACTGCAAAATAGACCAAGACTTATTTTTGAACTTTCCAAAGAAAACCTTATAGCCAAACTTTATTCTAAAATATCTATATCATAGAATATCTTTAAGAAAGATCACCTGTAACATCCCGTATCTGGAGGCAAAAAGCTAAGTGGTACAGATGTTGCAGTCATCCATATTATTAACTTTTGGTGACAAAATACGGCAATGTTAATGGTATTCATAATATCAGAAGCATTTGAATATGAACAAAATCACAGATTTCCAAAAATAACATTTTACTGGTTACATTTCATACAAATTCATATCCAAATTACATAATCCCATAATCATTTCCCAATTAAAGATTAATTATAATCGTTACAAAAATACGCCAAGAGCGACATATGACGATGCCTCCTTGGTTGATCGGAGAAATATAGTCATATATGACTTAATATACACAACGGAAAATAAACAGAATAATCTGTACTCCTAATTAGCTATCCGTCAGCCACCTGCTTGTCCCCGAAAGCATTATTCGCCAAAATTTCAAAAATCTGAAAACCTTAACCCTCAGCCTGCTCAAATCAATTTTGAGTACCCGAAAGTTTAAGGAGAAACAAAAACTTTGAGTCAAACATAAAGCTTTGTGTGGATAATTCTATTACATCTATGTTTACTGATATTAAGTGAGACCACGCCACATAGCAGAACGGGTTTTCCCTCACTAATATCCTTTTCAAAACATATATTTTGCAAATCCTTTCCTACACCCAAACTGGTTGATCAAACTGATTATATCAAAATAGTAATATCCTTTATGCTAATAAATGGACCATCTGTCCATAAAATAGGTAATAAGTGGACTATTTGCCCATAACATAATAACAAGGTCCAGTAGCTAACAAATGGACTTTCTATCCGAAACATAATAGCAAGGTCCGTTATGCTAACAAATGGACTATCTGTCCATAAAACTGGACTAATTGCCCGCAAACTTGACTAACTGTCCAGATCAAAATGGACTAACTGTCTAAATCATTTTCTTAGGGTTAACTACCCTTCATCTTTTTCCTTGAAAACCTTTTCATAATGATTTAACCTTTTAAATCATACCTTTACAAGAAAAATATATTGTTAGCTTTACTCTAAGCTATTTTGCCATGTTATATATACTTTACTCAAAATAATGTTGATGAATTTTAATGAGGATTGACTATCCTTCCAAAACAAGTTAAAACCCTTTTTTAACTTGAAAATACTTAGGCTATATTGCCTATTTAATACATTCCAAACCTTTGTTTAAAACCTTTAAACAACCCTTGCGAAACCCTTGAAGTTAACCCCTTCAAACCATTAAAAGCCTTTCCTTCGAAAGCTTCAAAACATTAGACATCCCTCTTAAAACCTTTAAATATTTCCTTTCGAAAACATAGGAAATCCTTTCCTTTCAATCCTTTCGAAATCCTGGGAACCACCTCTTTCGAAACCATTCGTTAAAACCTTTCGAAATAGTCAAAACCTTATCCTTTCGGAAGCACTTTGGGTTCAATTTAAAACATGTGAAAACCTTTCGAAACCATTCAAAAATTTACTCCTTTGAAACCTTTGAAAATCATCTCGGTCGAAACCATTTGGATTATGCCTTCAAGTAGAGCAAAAGGATCAGAAACCCATTAAAGTCGAAAGCATCTGTTTCGAAACCATTTAAAACTATCTCTTTCGAAACCAATTTGGGTTTTACCTCAATCATCGAAAAAGGGTCTTAAAAACATTTAAGTCGAAAGCATCTGTTTCGAAACCATTTCCTAAGTAATGAAGTGATGGTGTCGAAACCATCCCTTTGAAAGTATTGGAGAGGTGGCCAGGATTTTTAGAAAACAAAACAACCCTTTTGATACCATCTGGATCAAAAGGTAGAAAGCGACAGCTAAAGGCTTCGACTCAATCGAAAGTGGTTATTCAAAACAAAACAAAACCCAATCAAAACCACTTTTTAAATCCATTTGACCTGGTCGAAAGCTAACCAAGTCGAAAGCATCTTAGTCAAAAGCAAGCAGGCGCATTTTCCTTTAAAAATCAAAGCAAAGCCCCAACCCCTTCGAAAACCCTGGTTTCAACTCTATACCTTCCGCCTACATCCAATTCACTACATACCAGTAAACTGATACTATGTGCATTGGTTTCGACAGTGTCGAAGGCGAAGGTAAGGAGGCGGAACCTGGTGTCGAAACAGTGAAAAACATGTTTATTTGTACTTTTAAACTATTTCTTTTGTACCTAACCTGCATTGTTTGTCTGAATCCGATTAGTTGTCATTATACTTTTCCAAAAGTGCCGACGACTTTCCAAATTAAACAATTTAAATTAATTTACAAAAAGCCCCTTCTCCTCTCTTGATTACATAAAACATTTAAGTCTCATATTAAATAATTTTATATAACCATTAAAACACTTAGAAAAATTCTACAAAAATTCCAAAAAATATATTTTAATATGTTTTCCAACATATAACAATTTCAGACCCAATTCTTTTATTATTTAACCGTAAATAATTTATAATCCAAATTAATATTTTCTTTACCAGAAAATTCATATAAATTCCACATAAATTAAGAAAATTCTGAAAACTGAACCCCATTTCCAAAATAATATTTATGATCTTCATAAAAATTCGCAAGGCATTTGGATGTCATTTAATAGGGTATTTACCTTAAAACATATCATAATTTTAATATGAATAATCATAATTCATCAACAAGTATATATAATCATTCCATCATTCAAAAACATGGCAAATCATTGCAAAATATTCGGAATTCATCTTAAAACTGAAAACACAACAAAAATGAGATGTAAACATTATTCACCTTAGCTTTAGAGATTATAGAGATTGAGATGTGAATGGATTTGATTTGAATTAGCTTTTCCTTTAGCTTTTCTTAATCTTTTTCCCCATTTTCCCTTTTAATGGTGGCTGGCCTCTTGTTTTTGAAAATTTTGATAAAACAAAATGATATGGACGTGTATGGAAATACATGGCCAAGCTTAAGGGGTATAGGAATGGCCTCTTCCTAGTTTACCCCTCCTACATTTCATTTTAACTCTTTCTTAATTCATTATTAAATGGCACGGCTACACCTTAATTAAATATCAAATCTCAATCCCATAGTCAACACATTATTTTATTTAATTTAGCTAATTAAATATTCTAAATAATGTTAGCAAAAATCTAGGGTTTATAGACTCCCCTTCTTAAAGAATTTCGTCCTCGAAATTACGATAAGGTACACAATAAATCAAACAATGAGGTAAAACATACCATTAAATAAATCAGGATAAGTACCTCTAATATTGCTCTCAATCTCCCAAGTACAGTCCCAGTCATCGTCGCTCTACTGGACTTTGACTAATTTGACTGTCTTGGTTCTAAGCCTCTTCTCATCTCTCATAATAATACGAATAGGCTTCCTCACTATAGTCAAATCCGGTTCTACTACTAAGTCCTCTAGCACAGTCGGTGCAATAGTAGTCCCCGGGTCTCTAACACACTTTCTGAGATGAGAAACATGCAAAACATTGTGGACTCCTGCCAAACTGCTCGGTAACTCAACTCTATATGCGAGCTTCCCAATCCTCTCAACAATAGGAAAAGGTCCAACGAATCTCGGTGCCAACTTCCCTGATTTTCCATACCTAATCACCCCTTCATCGGTGACACTTTGACGAAAACCTGATCTCCAACTAAGAACTCTAGATCTTTCTGTCTCTTATCTGCATAACTTTTCTGCCTTGATTGAGCCTCCTTCATTCTAGCCCGAATGACCTCAATCTTTTCTGCAGCTTCTCTAACTAAATCTGGACCAACAACCAACCTATCCCCGGTCTCTAACCAACATACAGGAGATCTGCATGGCCTTCCATACAAAGCTTCAAACGGTGCCATCCTAATATTAGTCTGATAACTGTTGTTATACGAAAACTTGACTAAATGCAGATGGTCATCCCATGATCCCCAAAAGCTAGAACACAAGCTCTCAACAAATCTTCCAAGATTTTGTTAACTCTTTCCATTTCCCCATCTGTCTGCGGATGGTAAGCGATACTCATCTTGAGCTTGGTTCCCAAAACTTCCTACAGACTCTTCTAGAACTCGCTAGTGAATAAGGGATCTCTATCACTTACTATGCTACTTGGAATTCCATGCAGTCTAACCACATTCTTCATGAACAACTTCGCTAATACAGCTGTCGTTCTGGTTGACTTAACTGGAATGAAATGGGCACTTTTGGTTAATCTGTCCACTATGACCCATATATTATCATTTCCTCTATTCGACCTTGGCAACCCGTTAATAAAATCCATGGAAATAGAATCCCACTTCCATACTGGAATATCCAATGGCTGAAGCAACCCTCTTGGCTTCTGGTGTTCGGCCTTTGCCTGTTGGCAATTCAAGCATTGCTTTACACATAAACCAATATCCCGTTTCATACCTTCCCAGAAGAAATTCCTCTTTATATCCTAATACATCTTAGTACCTCCTGGATGAATAGAGAATTTCGAACGATGGCTTTCGTCCAAAACTTCTTTTCTTATGTTTGCTACACTCGGAACACATTACCTTCCTTTCTTTCTCAACCTCCCATTCTATCAAGACTGAAATCTTTCAAGTCATCGCTCTCGGTTCCATCCTTCAACTTTCTAATCCGTTTAGCTAACACCGGATCCTCTATCTATTTAGAAGCAATCCTTTCAATCATCACTGGTCGGACTTCCAAACAAGATAATACAACTGTATCTTCATTAGACCCAGCCTGGGATCTCCACTACACTCTGCAATCTGCTAATGCTTCTAAATTCTTCCACTCAGCAATCATCGCCAATACTGCATTCCGATGTTTCCTGCTAAGTGCATCTGCAACCTTGTTGCCTTTCCTCGGTGTGTACTCAATCCCAAAATCATAAGCGGTAATAAACTTTAACCACCTCTACTGTCTTATGTTCAACTCCTTCTGAGAGAACAAATACTTCAGCAACTTATGATCTGTGTATAACTCAAACCTCTCTCCCAAAAGGTAATGTCTTCACACCTTCAAAGCAAAAATCACTCCTGACAATTCCAAATCATGCGTTTGATATCTGACCTCATGCGGTCTAAGTTGTCTAGAAGCGTAGGAAATCACTTTACCTATCTACATCAGCACAGCTCCTAATCCCGTTCCACACGCATCGGTATAAACCACCAAATCTTGATTCTCTTCTGGAATAACCAACGCAAGTGCATGGGTCAATAAGTGTTTCAAACTCTGGAATGATTACTCACATTTATCGGTCCACACAAACTTTACATCCTTTCTTGTCAGCTTGGTCATCGATGCTGCTATCCGCGAAAAATCCTTAATGAACCTCCGATAATAACCAGCCAACCCAAGGAAACTCTTTATCTCTGTCACTGTCTCGGCTCTCTTCCAACTATTCACCGCCTCAATCTTAGTCAGATCTACTGACAACCCATCCTCTGAGACTGCATGATCAAGAAAATTCACTTCTTTCTTCCAGAAATGACACTTTGAAAACTTTGCTTTCAGCTGATGCCGCTTCAGCGTCTCCAGCACCACTCTAAGATGAACTTAATGCTCTCTTTCATCCTTAGAGTATATCAAGATATCATCTATGAAAACCAATACGAACCTATCCAAGTGCTCTCGGAAAACTCGGTTCATCACATCCACAAAGAAAGCTGGCGCATTAGTCAGTCCAAACGGCATAACTAACCATTCGTACGATCCATATCCGATCCTAAACGCCGTCAAAGGTATACTATCCTCTGCTACTTTGAGCTGATGGAAACCTATCTCCAAATCCAACTACGAGAATACCTTGGCTCCACTCAACTGGTCGAACAAATCGTCAATCCTCGGTAATGGATATCGATTCTTTATCATCCTCTCATTTAACTTACGATAATCGATACATAGCCTTAACAATCCATCAGACTTCTTAGCAAGCACTGTGGTTGCTCTCTAAGGCGAACTACTCGACCTGATAAAACTCTTGCCTTCTAAATCCACCAACTGCAGCTTCAAATCCCTCATCTCTGAAGGGGTCATCCTGATCGACGGCCTACTCACTAGTTCTGCTCCCGAAACCAAATCTATCTGAAACTCAATAGCTCGTTTCGATGGCAATCCAATTACATTTTCAAAAACATCCGTGAATTCTCTAACCACGAAAACTCGACTTAGCTCGTCATCCAATTCCATAGCACCCAATAAGGCATACATCTCACCGCAAGAACCATCTATGGTATAAACAATCATGTCGTTACAATCTGGGTGTCTAAGCGATATTTTCCTATCTTGGCAAAATATCCTAGTATCGTACTCACTTAACCAATCCATACCAAGAATGATTTCGAACCCCACAAAATCAAACACATGCAAACTGCAAACAAAAGTATGACCTAACAAGTCAAACTCTAACTGGTCACACCTCAACCCTAGAGTTACATACCCTCCTATTGGATTCGCAACCTGTAAGGAAGTAATTAAATATGTGGGTTCTAGGTTAAGCTTACCTATCAAACATCTAGATATAAAAGAATGTGATACACTAGTATCAAATAGAACGCTAACAGACATACCATGAATCTGAAGCGTACCTCCTAAAACTGCCTTTCCTATCTACTGAGCTGTTGGCTTCGAAGTAGCAGGCTCCAATGCATACACCATGCCCTTTCCATCCTTTGCGGGCTCCTTGTACTGGCTCTTATAATGGCCAATATGGTCACAGTTGAAGCACCTGACATTCTTCTTCCTGGTTACCTCCTTTGCCTTTCCAACATGACACTTATTAGAAAAGTGACCCTTCTTGTCACACTTGAAGCAAACAATCTCAAACTTTCCCTTCTTAGCTGCTCCACCCTTCTAAGCACCTTTCTTAGGAAAGAACTTTCTCTTATGATTCTGCCCAACTTGAACTTCTTTAGCCTTACTCTTCTCTAGAGAATCGAGCAAATCCTCATGCCTTAATGCCATCTCCACTACAAAATCAGAAGGATCTTTAATATGAGGTAATGTAGCCCTGACCAACTCAGGCTTCAACCCCCTGATAAACTTCTCATTCCTCTTCATTACTGTATCCACTGAAGCATACCCATATCTGGCCAACTCCTCGAACCTCCTAGCATACTCCAGAAGAGACATCTCTCCCTGCTCTAATTCAGCAAACTTTCTGATCAAAGTTGTCTGTGCCATTACAGACATGAACCTCTCAGGGAACCTCCCCTTGAAATCTTCCCAGGTCATAGTCTCCTCATCCATTGCCACAGTCACACTATTCCACCACACCAAAGCTGCTCCCTGAAGTTGTCTGGATGCCAACCTCCTCTTCTACTCATCATTGAGCCCCAGATCTGCAAAAATTCCTTTCGTAGTGCAACAACCAATTTTCCACCTCAATGGTATCTTCCATTCCAACAAACGGCTTCCCTCCAAGCTTAGTGTAATCTCCACTCAGCTTAGCATACTGGTTAACTACCGAAACTTCAAGAACCCCTGCTCCTGCAGCATTTCCTCCTAACACTCCAGTTGCAACTCCTGCCTGCACCATATTCCTAAAAAACTGGTACATAGCTTCCATTCCAACTTGCAGGACTCCATCACCCACATTCTCTGCTTGTGCCCGACCTTGACCTCTTCTCACATTAGGCCTAGAATTCCCATCGGTGCCTTCTCCTCCTAGGTTAACTCTTCCTCTTCTACCTTTCATATCTGTATTCAAATCTCATGAGATATAGAAAAATACTGTAACAAAGATAGGAGACTAGAGATAAAGCATATACTTATATATAGCAAATACAAGTACGTTACTATAGCGTTATCCCATACCCCAATCTTACTCTAATTCTTTAGGATTATGTTTCAAAAACCCATTTTAGTTAAAGCTTTTCATAAACCTATGCTCTGATACCAAGTTGTAACATCCCGTATCTGGAGGCCAAAAGCTAAGCGCTATAGATGCTATAGTCATCCATAGTATTAACTTCTGGTGACAAAATACGGCAATGCTAATGGCATTCATCATATCAAAAGCATTTGAATATGAAAAAAATCACAGATTTTCAAAAATAACATTTTACTGGTTACATTTCAAACAAATTCATATCAAAATTACATAATCCCATAATCGTTTCCTAAGTAAATATTAGTTATAATCAATACAAAAATACGCTAAGAGCGACATATGACGACACCCTATCGATTGATCAGAGAAATATAGTCATATATGACTTAATATACACAACGGAAAATAAACAAAATAATATGTACTCCTAATTACCTATCCGTCATCCACCTGCTCGTCTCCAGAAGCTTTATTCGCCAAAATTTCAAAACCCTGGAAATCTTAACCCTCAGCCTACTCGAATCAATTTTGAGTACTCGAGAGTTTAAGGGGAAACAAAAACTTCGAGTCAGACATAAAGCATGGTGTGAATAATTCTATTACATCTCTATTTACTAATATTAAGTGAGACCACGTCGCTTATCGGAACGGGTTTCCCCTCACTAATAACCTTTTCAAAACATATATTTTGCAAATCCTTTCCTGCAACCAAACTGGTTAATAAAACCGATTATATCAAAATAGCAATATCCTTTATGCTAATAAATGGACTATCTGCCCATAAAATAGGTAATAAGTGGACTATTTGCCCACAACATAATATCAAGGTCTGTTATGCTAACAAATGGACTATTTGTCCGTAACATAATAGCAAGGTCTATTATGCTAACAAATGGACTATCTGTCCATAAAACTGGGCTAACTTCCAACAAACTAGACTAACTGCCCGGATCAAAATGGACTAACAATCCGAATCATTTTCTTAGGGTTAACTACCCTTTATCTTTTTCCTTGAAAACCTTTTCAAAATGGTTTAACCTTTTAAATCATACCTTTACAAGGAAAATATATTCTTAGCTTTACTCTATGCTATTTTGCCATGTTATATATACTTTACTCAAAATAATGTTGATGAAATTTAACGAGGATTTACTATCCTTCCAAAACAAATTAAAAACCATTTTTTAACTTAAAAATACTTAGGCAATATTGCCTACTTAATACATTCAAAACCTTTGTTTAAAACCTTTAAACAAAACTTTCGAAACCCTTGAAGGTAACCCCTTCGAAACCATTAAAAGCCTTTCCTTCGAAAGCTTCAAAACATTAGACATCCCTCTTTAAAACCTTTAAGTATTGCCTTTCGAAAACGTAGGAAAACCTTTCCTTTCAATCCTTTCGAAACTCTGGGGAACCACCCCTTTTGAAATAGTCAAAACCTTATCCTTTCGAAAGCACTTTGGGTTTAATTTAAAACATGTGGAAACCTTTTGAAACCATTCGAAAATTTACTCCTTCGAAACCTTTGAAAATCATCTCGATCGAAACTATTTGGATTATGCCTTCAAGTAGAGCAAAAGGATCAGAAATCCATTAAAGTCAAAAGCATCTGTTTCGAAACCATTTAAAACTATCTCTTTCGAAACCAATTTGGGTTTTACTTCAATCATAGAAAAAGGGCCTTAAAAACATTTAAGTCGAAAGCATATGTTTCGAAACCATTTCCTATTAATGAAGTGATGGTGTCGAAATCATTCCTTCGATAGCATTAGAGAGGTGGCCAGTTTTTTTAGAAAACAAAACAATCTTTTCAAAATCATCTGGATCGAAAGGTAAGAAGAGACAACTAATGGCTTCGACTCTGTCGAAAGCAGTTATTTAAAAAAAAAGTGCAACCCAATTGAAACCACCTTTTTAAATCCATTTGACTTAGTCGAAAGCAAACCAAGTCAAAATCATCTTAGTCGAAAGCAAGTAGGCACATTTTCCTTTAAAAATCAAAGCAAAGCCCCAATCCCTTCGGGACCCCTGGTTTTGACTCTATACCTTCCGCCTACATCTAATTCACTACGTACCAGTAAATTGATACCATGTGCATTGGTTTCGATAGTGTCGAAGGCGAAGGTAAGGAGGCGGAACCGGGTGCCGAAGGTGTCGAAACAGTGAAAACCATGTTTATTTGTACTTTTAAACTATTTCTTTTGTACCTAACCTGCCTTGTTTGTCTGAAACTGATTGGTTGCCATTGTACTTTTCCAAAAGTGTTGCCGACTTTCCAGATTTAGCAATTTAAATTAATTTAGAAAAAGGCCCTTCTCCTCTCTTAATTATATAAAACATTTAAGTCTCAGACATTAAATAATTTTATATAACCATTAAAACACTTAGGAAAATTCTACAAAATTTCCAAAAAATATATTTTAATATGTTTTCCAACATATAAAAATTTCAGACCCAATTCTTTTATTATTTAACCGTAAATAATTTATAATCCAAATTAACATTTTCTTTACTAGAAAATTCATATAAATTCCACATAAATTAAGAAAATTCTGAAAACTGAAACCCATTTCCAAAATAATATTTATGATCTTCATAAAAATTCACAAGGCTTTTGGATGTCATTTAATAGGGTATTTACCTTAAAACATATCATAAATTCAATATGAATAATCATAATTCATCAACAAGTATATATAATCATTCCATCATTCAAAAACATGGCAAATCATTGCAAAATATTCGGAATTCATCTTAAAACTGAAAACACAACAAAAATGAGATGTAAACATTATTCACCTTAGCTTTAGAGATTGAGATGTGAATGGATTTGATTTGAATTAGCTTTTCCTTTAGCTTTTCTCAAATTTTCTCCCTTTTCCTTGTTAATGGTGTTCGGCCTCTTGTTTTTGAAATTTTGATAAATGAAAATGATATGGTCGTGTATGGGAATACACGGCCAAGCTTAAGGGATATAGGAATGGCATCTTTCCAATTTTACCCCTCCTATATTTCATTTTAACTCTTTCTTAATTCATTGTTAAATGGCACTGCTACACCTTAATTAAATATCAAATCTCAATCCCATAATCGACATATTATTTTATTTTATTTAGATAATTAAATATTCTAAATAATGTTACCAAAAATCTAGGGTGTTACATTACCGCTATTTTCCAAAATCATTTGGAATTTTATCACAGCCACAGGGATTTAACATTCTCAAACCCCTTTCAATTTTACAACACGTTTAATAGTTTTGATTTGTAAAATCATCTCTCTTAAAACTATCTGAAGATTTTCTTTTAAATAAGCACCTTCATTAAAATTCAATTTTTAATCCTACATATCATCGAACGTCTTATAGTCAAATTGTGAAACTTAATTCATAAGGTGTTCGATTGAATGTTCCTAAAAGTTCTATCTACCCAATCCATGATGGAATAAGAAAATCTACTATTAAATCTGACAATAGTCAATGCTCAAAACCGAACGAGCATGTCTAGTTAAACCCTAAATGCTAATAATTTAAATATTATTAACTCCTAACCCATTCTCCTCATAGATAACTACATAGATTTTGAAAATCGTCCCTTTTTATATATATAAAATATATTCCTAGGTAAAATTATTTCATTTACCAAATTTAAAACAATATTATGTCAATTTAACTTGTTCAAGTATTTAGGAAATCCCTATCGATAACGTTGATCATGTGCATCGATCAGAATTCTTAAGTCACTCAACAGGTCAAACAACACAATATTAAACATTTTTGTTCACTAACAAACATGCACTCTTATACATACATACATATACATATATATATATGTATATGTATATATATTACACTCAGACTCATTCTAGGGAACTGCTGACCCTATCTATAATGAGTTTACTCCAACAAAGCTTAGGTGTTTGCTCAACCTAAGCTCTGATACCAAATGTAACGAACGTAGGCTTTTCAACCATTCACCAGTTATGGCCGGCAGGCTTTTCAACCATCCCAACACCACCGTAGCATTACACTGGTACCTCGAATCTGCTTTTATGGCCAGCCTCGCGACTATATGCACCTAGAAAACCAACCCATCAAGGCCTTATACTACCTCTCCGGGATGTGTAGAGGTAAGAGTCTCTTGCTCGCTACCAAACAGAAAGCGAGACCCCCTATCACGTTAATCGAACCAATGGAAACATATCCAATCCTGGTCACTTCAAAACAACATTCGATAGTTTCTGGTAAACTCGACCCCGATTCTTTAGGAAATAAACAGTCAAAGATATGAGCAGAGATCACCTCCTAATCGTTAGTGGACAGATTTCCTTATCATTTGTAGGAGAATGAAATGAGATTTATCCGCACAGTACACTATCATCGGAGATGGCGGTGCCATATAGCTCACGTGTTTCTCATAGATATTTCCAAAGTTACGTGTTAGGATCATATTTTGATAGACGGTTATTTAACTATTAACAACCAATTCCATTTGAGATTTATTATCCATAGCAACCACTAAGCCTCAAAAAAATATTTATTTAATCAATCTCCTTTCAAAACATTTTTCTAAAACATTTATATACTTATCTCTCTAACATAAGTATATTCAAAAAACATTTGCGAATAACTTCTTACTTCCAAATAATGTTAAAAAGGATTAAACAACTGTTGTTTATATTGGAGGTAAGGACAACCCTAAACACAATTTCCTCGGTGTTAAGTGTGGAACAGATGTTCCATACTACCATTTTTAAAAGGTCGGTTTAGAGAAACCCAGATCTCAAAAAAAATTTATACTTCTTTCGATAAATCCTTTTTTAATCAAATCTATTTCATTTATGAAATCTCTTTTACTTAGAATCTAAATCCTTTCCAAAATGCTTTTTCAAACTCCTAAATTCATTTATAAAACACTTTTATAAATATTCAAATTCATTTATATAAATTGATTTTATAAATATCCAAACTTTTCATATTAATTCCTTATAAATATCCAAACCTTTTTATAAACTCCCTTCATGAATATACAAATCATTTTCTAAAAATTCTTTTATAAATACCCAAACCATTTATAAAACTTCTTTATAAAACTATTCTGTTTAAGCAACTTCCTAAATAACCTTAAATCAAATTAACTTCCTTTATTAAGCAAATCCATTTTATAAATCTTCCTTATATATGAAATATTCTTTGCTTAAAACTCAAATCCATTTACTCAAAACACCGTATAAATTTCCAAATTCATTTATAAAACTTTTTATAGAAACTTCTTTTTATAACTTGGAAAACCATTCCCATTAGTTAAAAACATCTTTAGTAAAACCATTTATCAAATCATTCTTTAAATATCTTGTTCAAATGCACTAACTTTGAAACCGTTTCTAAAAGAAATTGAAATATTTACCCCTACAAAATCAAACATAGGCTTAATGATCGCAATGGTGCTTTTAAGTTGGTTTTACTTATCCAGTCTAACATGGCATCACATAACCACAGGTATATAAGGGATCAACACATAACCATCAATCAACTTAAGTAAATATCCAAGTTAATTGTAATAGCAGAATGGTGTTTTGTTCTGCTAATATATGTCATTTAGTTTTCCTAATCATATAGGATTACTTAAGGGTAAGCGACACAGAAATCCCATGATATAAAACAATTTGAAAAGAAAACAGTTTAAAATAAAACTGATTAATTAAACTCAAAGCGATTTTAAAATAAATTAAAACCTTAGTAAGTTAGAATCAAATCCATGTTAAATAGTAATTAAACTCTAATTAAAGGTAATTAAACCTTATTAAAACATAAATAACTATAATCAATGATTAATCAAGTAAAACCCCTTATTAAAATAATAATTAATTGATAATTGTCTTGAATAAAAAATTATATATTTAATTAATCCTTAATTAATAATTAAATAATAATTAAACTTAATTAAGTAACAAATCATGATTAACTTAATTGATTAACATTTAAGTTTAAAAATCATTATTAATAAATGATTAAGTACTAATTACCTTTATTAATTAATTAATCAATTAAATAATCATTAAATAAATAAATAAATAATTGTTCTTTAATTAATAAATTTAAGTTAGAAACCATTTTCTAAAAAGATTTTAAATTAAAACAAGTTTAGATTAGAAAAATTGTTAGATTTTCCGAACCGCGCGTATAGCGACTATTGCTATACGGACGTGTAATTTCAAAACTTGGTTTTTAAGAAAATTAACTTCAAAACTCTATTTTTACACTTTAAAACTTATGACAAAGTTAGAAAACACCTTTTAAAAAGTTTCTAGATGGAGGCAAGTTTCAGATTTGGAAATAGTTAGTTTTTACGAACTGCGCGTAGAGCGACTATCACTATACGGACCCGTAATTTCAAAACTTGGAATTTTGATATTTTATAACTTTTAAAACATCAGCTTTGAACTCTTGTCTTTTTTAAATTATGAAAATAAACTTTTGAAACCAAAATCAAAGTTTTAAACTTGAAAAAATTTCTCTTTGAAAAAAAATCAAACTTTCGATAAAAAGTGGATTTCTACGCCGCTTTTGATTAGCGAATCGCTACCTTTGTGTCATGAACCCACATACAACACAAATAACATTCTAAAATATCACATCATAACATTATACACCATTATAAACAGAGTATTACTTCACGATACTAACTAACTTTTCCATATTCAAGGTATAATCTTTATTGCTTACTCAGACTTCGGCATAAGCAATGATCACCAAATCAACATATATGCATGCGTACATAACATATAACATTACCACATACTTAAGAAACATTTTAACTCGTAAATTTTACAACTCTAAAAAGTTAGTAACTTGAGTTAAAACACAAACTTTACTTACCAAACTTTCACTAAATCAAACTAAACTTGCTCTCGACCTAGCTCACTTGCTCCTAGTTCAACAAAGTGAAGATGTGGACCCTTGGAAGGCTAAATGGGCTCGGCCATGCATGTGTTTGGGCTCGACCATGACTAGAACAAGACTCGGCCTTGGTGGTTTTTGGTGGATATGGGTTTTGTTTAGTAGAGAATGGATTTGGAAGTAAATTGGAGGAGTTTAGTTATATTTTTACACTATTTTCTCTATATTTTTTCTTAGGAATTTAGAGATGGAAGCCATTGAAATATATGAAGGGTTTTGACATGAAAAATGTAAATGAAAACAAAGAAGGGGATGTAGAAATAAGGGGATATATATGCTTAGGAATTTAATAAAATATATATAAAGTGACAAGAATTAAACATACACACATGCATGCACTCCACTCCTCCCACCATGCTTCCCTCCACACATTCTCCCTCCCCCTAGGCCATGTTGTAGGGTACTCAAGGTATGGCATAGACTTTGTATATATATATAAGTGTATTTATATGTATATATATATCCCTTTTTATAACATAATTTGTCACATCAAGTATTAATTTAAACTAAGCATGATTTATTTAGTATTAGCTCACTAATTAACTGAACATGGCATTAGCATATATGTGTGCATGTATACACCGGTGTGCACAATGTTCTCAAAGACTTTTGGGTGTCGAAAAGTCGAAATTTCGGAAAACGTTCTTCGGTCACATTTTCTATTTTTATTTAAACTATCTATATTGGTAAACAAATTTTGAAAATAATTTTATCATCATTATTAAATAATTAAAATAGGTTTATTTGCTAATAAAAATCTATTTATTGATTATATAAAATATATAGCCTATTTCAAAGTGGAAAAATCCTGGGTTGTAACAAATCTATTTACCACCATTTGTTATTATTTAAAGGAGTTGTATTTTTAATTATAAAACCTATTATTTGAATATTTAAAATTTATCAAATATTCTCAAATCAAGATGGTAAAATTCCGAGTCGTTACATCTATTCACTTTTTAAAAACTAGAAAACTGCTACTTCAATCGATTGGGCAAAATATTTGGTCGGTTGAATTTAAATAAATTTTGTTTCAAAGAAGAAGGTGGAGAATAGTCGACTGTTTAAAATCAATTTAGCCTTCTAAACTACGGTACTTCAGTCGATTGGAAAAAATTTCAATCGATTGAAAAATGTCATTTTGAGAGGTCGAGAGCAAGAGTTGTCTTAATCGACCGTTTTATACAATATAGTCGACTTGTTCATGGTCAACTGGCCTAAAATTCAATCGACTAACCTGGTTCAATTTTTTCCTCGAGCCCATGCCTTTAGTTAGTTGACTGTAATTTTATTATTTAGTTGACTTTGTAAATTTTGTATATTGTAAATTGTGTTTTAATCGACTGGTTAAAACTTTCAGTCGATTGAAAGCTTAAAAAGTCAAGAGCTATGATTTTTATTTGCATATTTGTTTAGACATAAAAAATATATATTTTTTGACTTTTTTGTTATTATATATATATATATATTTTCCATAACCCATTACTTTATATATATATATAAAACTTGTTATTACTATAAATATATTTCACAAACCTTTATTATACATATTTGAATTAATAGATAAACAACATCAAACTTATATGGTTAACAACAACAATAGGAACACAAGTCAATCCTAGTTCATCGATGGGTCAAATTCTTCCTCGGATGGACTTTTTTCCCATGAATTTTCTATTTATGGTTCATATATTTTTATAGGAGTAGCCAGTTATTTCGATGGACTAAGTTGCTTTGATGGGCCAAGTTGTTTCGATGGACTTCCAATAGAGCGGATACACTGCTTGGTCGGAATTTTCCATAGAAACCCATTCGCTTTCTTTTGATGAAACTCAAGTGTCCACCCTCCCTTCTCTTTTCGTAGTATATTTCCTTTTAAAGTCGCATTACTTCTCCTTGATAGTGAGCTATCCCATCAATGCGATCATCACTAGAAGTGGTATTTTTCCTTCAAACTTGATCGACTACTTAACCTTTTTCTCTTTTGGGGAGTAGCTAGATTTGTCTAGGGGGATGAGGTAATTTTGATATACGAGGAAGAATTATCGGACGTTGACATTATTGGAAGTATAGTTTTTATAAATTTATTTTGTATTATAATTATTGCGATAGAATCTAGTTAAATAGTGATAAAATTTACTAAGATAAGCGGATGAATTTTGGGCCAGGTAATTTTCAACCATAAACACTTTTTTTCACTTACTTTTCATAGGTAAGATTTATTTTTACCAAGGATGTTTTTAGAAAATAGATAAGAATCAAACACAAATTTGGATAATTGTGCTTAAATATAAAAGTGTATAAATTTTTTAGTGAGAGATAAGCTTGATTTATTAACAAATGACATGCTTGACTATTTTGAAATTTAAATACAAACGAGTGAAAGGTTTATCAAATTAGTTCATTTTTAGCTAATTTATCAATATACTTAAAATTAATGTGATAAACCCATTTGTGCCAGAGCTATGGATCATTGTGATTAGTAATTTGACACAGATCATTGTCATATTTTATATTCATAATTAAAATGTAGATATTTCGTTTTCTTATTTCTTCAAAAAACAAAATTTTACTTTGATAAAAAATGTTGCATCTATCTTTTTCAAAATCAACTTTAAAACCATTGTCACACAACTGGCTTATACTCAAATGATTGTGTTTTAATTTTTCTAACTAATAACACGTTATAAATTAAAGTAGAGGTAGATATACCGACATTGATGACATCTTGAATTCCAAATACAAATTCCTTCGAGTTGTTTCTAAATATCACGATACCTCCATCAATATATGTTATGTTAGATAACATATTAGCATTGCTCGTCATATGCTTGGAGCATCCACTATCGAGTATCTATCTCTTCCTTTTATTTTTGCTTTTGGGTACCTACAAAAGAATAAGAGTTTTATTGGTACCCTCTTCCTATGTTAGGGCCCTACGCGTTAGTAGAAGAAGGTAGCCATACCCAAGAGGGATTGGAACCTTTAGAAATATAATTGATATTATGAACAATATTTGCCTGATAATTATCTATATATATTTCTATCTAATCAAATTGTTGTTTGTTTTAGGAATCCAAATCTTTAAAAAATAATAATTTGAATACTTGATTTAACACTCTCGTTGGACATTTTAAACATAGTATACAAAGTGCTATACTACTTATGATTATTTTGTTTAGCTTTTAAACCAAGTCCATTATTGTTGCCCAAAGGTCTTGAAATTTTAAATATATTTTCTAAACTCTGCTTTTCTTTGTTAAATTTTGAAACATTACTAGTAATTTCTTCCGATATTTGTTTTATTTCTACAATTTCATTTTTAACCAAATCTAAACTAGATTTTAATTCACAAACTATATTTTTTAAGCTTATCATTCTCAGTTTTAATGGTTTTTATCTCATCAGTTAAAGCAACATTTTGAGAAATTAAACTTTCACAAGATTTTTGTGAAATCGCTGGTTCTTCTTCTAGAATAATTTTCTCATCTTTTAGTTAGCCAATTTCTAATTCGGGTCTATTTGGCTTTCCTATATTTTCCTTATATAATTTCTTTAAATCTCCAAGTTTATCATCTAATTCGATACTTATCTCTAAAATCTCATTATATGAAATTCATGATTTACCATTATAGTGGCCATGAAACAAACGTTTATTTGTTCTGTGTCATTATGGCTTTCACTATCCGATGAAGATGAGTTCAAATTGTCCCATGTAACTTAGAAAGCCTTTCTCTTTTTCTTGAACTTTTTGAACTTGTTCTTCTTCTTTTCATCGTTTAGTTATGGACGGTCTTTGTTCATACGACCAAATTTGTCACACCCATAGCACTTGAAAGACGTAGGGTTAGTTGATTTACCACCATTTTGAGCTTTGGTGAACCTTTTGAATTTGCTGTAATTCTTGGCAATGAATGCGATCTCATCAGCATCCAAATCTGAGTCGTCATCATGGGCTTGGAAGGCTATACTCTTCATCTCCTAATTTTGTTCTTTATTTGCCTGCAAATTTGTTTAGTACAACATTAGATTTCCAATTGATTCTTCAACTTTGAGATGTGAAAGATCGTTAGCTCTTCTATAGCTAAAACTTTTCTTTCCCGTTTAATAGTTAAATAATTCAAAATTCATGTAACAAGGTCAAATTCAGTAAAAGTAACTCCTAGTGTCATACGATCATGTTAATTATTTGAAATCTAACATAAAAATCTATGATAATTTCGTTTGCTTTCATTCTGAGTGATGAAAATTGATTCTGTAAAATAGAAATTTTAGTTTGTTTTATTTTGTTCATGCCTTCGTGAGTGATTTAAAGTGTACGCCAAATATCATATGTAGTTTTATATAGCATAACTCCAGATAACTCATTCCTGTCAAGTGAACAAAATAAAACATTCGTAGCTTGTGCATTGTTGGCTGCTGCGGTCTTCTAAGCATCTGTCCGAAGTACTCATTTCAGTAGTAGGTGTTTTGTACTTAGTTTGAGTAGCTTGCTAGATTTCAAGACCATTAGCTGCCATAAAAATTCTCATATGAGTAGATCGGTATGCATTGTTGGACTAAATGAATAGTGGAGGAAGTGCAGTTGACTAACCTTCTAGAAAAGTGCTTGCCATATCATAATTTTTTTTAGAAACTTTGTTACGATTATTGAAATGTCCTACTCTAATACCAAGTGAAAGTGCACATGGATTTAGTATAGTATGGCTAAGTGATGTATGCATGTGTTTATGAAATATTAATGCTAAATAACATAGTAGAGTAAAGTAAATAAAAATGATCACACCATAGTTTTTATACTGGTTTGGACCTCCCGTTCTACGTCCAGTCCCGAAGCTCCCCTATGGAATTTCTACTAACAAAAATACCCTCTCTTTGCACAAAGGAATAGGCTATATAATAGAGTTTTTCGACTTTACAAACTTGTTTTCCTTCAAAACTAATTTTGACTGATGGTATAGGATTTCCTATAATCTCCTTGATGATTCAAGACGTGTGCACCATGATTATTGGAAGTGTATTGAATGATTATCAAGTAAGTAATAGAGTTTGAAAGCAAGAGTGTTCACGAGAGATAAGAAATAAAGAAGGCAAGATAAGTTAATTTCTAAATGTTGAACTATATTTATAGATATCAAAGAGTTGCATCGAAGAGTTGTAATCATTCAGAGAAGCCATTACTTTTCACAAAGATGCACTTGAATGATCACAACTATTCGAAGTGTCATTTCAAAAAATAGTCGTTACAAGGTAGTCAGTCGACTGAGAATGTAGTCAGTCTACTGAATATGAATATTAAAAATAAACAAAAAAAAGTTAATTTGAGAATAAAATAAAATACGCTGGTTCAGTCGATTGAAATTGTTTTAATTAGACTACCATAGGTCGATTGAAAATAATGCCATTCGACTAAACCTATATAAAAAGACTTATTATATAGTCAACCTTGTTTTAAAATTGTTTAATTCTTTTTTTTTTTGAAAATCTTTGTATGCAGATATGTGTGTGCATGTGAACCATCAAGGAGATTTTATGATGTGCACATAAATATGCATATATATACATCCATATTTTATCTCTTTTTATTTAAATAAATATCATATTTGGGCATTTTAACATGTTTAAAACCAAAATTCAATTGTTTTCAAAATCATCATATATCCATCTTCATTCAGGGGTAAAATGGTCATTTTTGTGCATGTGTCAATTTGAGAATTTTTACTTGGAAATTTTTATGATTTTTATAGGAAAGTTTGATGCATATGGAAGAGGGATTCATGAAGAAATATGCATGCGCAAATGAATACAAAGGA
Organism: Allium fistulosum; assembly: GCA_030737815.1. Taxonomy (NCBI): domain Eukaryota; kingdom Viridiplantae; phylum Streptophyta; class Magnoliopsida; order Asparagales; family Amaryllidaceae; genus Allium; species Allium fistulosum. The sequence continues at coordinate 259,485,034 of CM060908.1, read as the reverse complement.
AAGAAGAAGGAAATAATTCAAGTCCAATATCATGGAGGACCCCACCCACTTGCCTAAATCTACAATTAGAAGCTAATGGACAACTAAGTGGAGGTTAAAGCTTCATGCACATTTAATGAGAGATTAATTAGTGGCTAATGGTTACTTTGTGGCCATACTTCCTAAAGGGTATTTTGGGAAGCTCTCTAAATATTGAATTAGGGTTTTATGCATGTATAAATAGTCCTCTTATGTACATGTAAATATCTTCTACTCTCTCATATATTTGCTTAGGAAATTAGAAAGTTGTAAGCAAAAATCAAAGTGAAATAAAAATGGCTTCCAAGCCTCTTTGTCCTCTCTTTTCTACATGCTTTTCTTTGTTTTATTGTTAATGTTTATTTCTATGCTCTCTTTCTTTTTATGTTCATAGCTTAGATTTACATTCATGCAACTAGTCTAATTAATTTCATTCTAGTTAATCTTCTTTTTTCTTTGTGTATTCTCTACTTTCTTTCATTTTCAATGTTGAAACTTACATGTGTTGATTTGATAACACAAATGAGTAGCTAAACCCCTTCGATTCAGAGGTAATGAAGCTCTCAAATATTATGTAATTTCAACATTTTTATGATTTATGATCTCTTTAGCTTGTGCTTCATGAAAGTGAATTTTGATGTAAGTTTATACAAGTGGGTTTGATAGCTTATATTGCTTATGCAAATGAGCTATTCTTATTCAACATAAACACAATTTACATCATCATTTGCTAATTAATTTTTGATTTTGAAATGAAAGTAAAAATGAAATTTGATGATCTATATTACTAGTTACAATAGTAAATAGATCATACTTAAAATAGCTTTTGCTTTGACTTCATTTTCATGAGAATTGATAATTGGTTTATTTGTTGTATTATAGTTTGATGGTTTGAGTTATATTAATTAATAACATAAACAAACCATACTTATGATAAATACAACAATTATTTCACTTAATATCAAAGTTAGAGATCATAAATTATTTGTGTGTTGATTTGCAAAAATATGAGAGTGGATTTACCTCTAAATTGTTCTCTAGTCTAATAGTTTTTAAATCACATTTTAATTCTAGCTTTAGCTTCTTTTTTGTAGATAACAATTTCCTCTCACTTTGGTCTAATTTGATTGAACTGGAAATTTTAAAATCTTAAAAATTCCCTGCGGATCGATCCGTACTCGCCACGTACTAAAATTGTACGTCGTGCGCTTGCGGTTATTTTATTTCAAAATTTATCGGCATTTTTCTAATCAATAGAAAATTTGCCGTTAAACAAGTTTTTGGCGCCGTTGCCGGGGAGTTTGATTCGATTTTAATTTTCTATTCTTCGAATTATTTTTCATTTGATTTTATTTTGTGTTTATTTTGTGTGTGTTTAAAAAAATTGTGTTTGTTTGTGCGATTTCTGTGTGCATTTTGTTGTGTGCTGGACTTTCTTGTTTTATTTTCATTTGCATATTTAAAAAAAAACATACACAATCACAATTCAAAAAAAAACTGTTTATTGAATTTCTGTTTTCTGTTACATTTTCAAAACACTGTTACAATTTCTGTTTATATTTCCTCTCTGTTTTTATTTCTGTGCATAGTGCACAGCTGAAACAACCACCTTCTATTAACAGTCATTTCTGTTGCCTGCTTGTTGTCATATTTGTGCAAACCACATTCATACCACTTTTACATACCCCAGACTTCCATTGCTTCATTTGATCACTCCACTGTCACATTACTGCTGCTACTGACTTGCTCTTCCACCAGCAAACTTTCACCTCGACAGTAACAGACCAACAGCCACCATAATACTTCAACAAATAAAACCCCATAACCCCTGCTGCCACTTCCCTCATCTTACCATTAACTCCCCCGCCAAGACCATTACCCAATTAATTTCAGTCACCACTGCAAACTTCGTACAACCACATACTACCACCATCATCCCCTGCCATTATTCCATCACCTTTCAACAACAACCCATCTCATACAAACCAATACAGCAAAGCCTGTGCACTGTGCATTCTCTACCATCTCATACAATCCTCCTACCATTCATTGTCACCACCATCATCCATCAACAAGCACTGTACATCCATTAACAAACACTGCACATCAATTCTGCAAACACTTTACATTCATCACCATTCAAACCATATCTCCCATCAATCTCAACAGTTCTACCTCACCTTCATTCATTTCGACAGCTCACACCCCATTCACTGCTAAAAACTGCACATACCTCATCACCACTCCCTACATATCACCAGACCAAACAACTACTCTGTTGCTCATCACTACAACGTACTGCCTTCATATACTTCTGTCATCTACATCACCCACTACCTTGCCAATTCCTCCACTGTTAACTCCATTCTCCAACACACAAACTTCTTTCACCGCTGATAACCACATCTCAAAACATTTGTGCTGCTAGGCTTTGTGCCTCAAACATCACCAGCATCTCTTCCTCCCCCTGCCTACAATCAACTACATATTGTTACCCTAAATCCATCACTATACTGCTGCATTGCTTTCCTCTCTAACAACCTCCACAGCACACTCCACTGCTGTCAAACTTTTGCAATTGCATACTTCCTTTACCCAGCCTTCCTCTTGCAACCTCAATGTGTTACTTTTCTGCTGTCAATACATCTTCCACAACCATTACAACATCGCAGCAACAAGAATTTCCACCTACTACTTCAACATTCAACAGTGAACCACTCCTCCCAATCAACAACGTTGCACATCCTTTCCACTGAACCATCCGCAACCACACTGACTTCATTACCATACCAGGCCAGAGAACCACCAGTCAACATCAAATACCCTCTGCTGCAACCCCACATACATACCACTTAAACCGACACAACTGCCACTTGCAACAGCCACTTCAATTCAAACTTACCCTCTGCAATTCGACCACCAGCCATGACAAAACACCTTCTCCTCTGATGAACAAATTGCTTCAAGTAACCAAGCTCGATCAACCTGCAAATCTTCCACAACTTCAGCAGCCTCACACACCATCAACCCACAAAGCCGAAACACCTACTGCCACGAACTCCACCTCCAAAATTCCAAACGTCACTAGAGCAACCACCTCGAAAAGCAACATCATCGCGGAACTACCCAAATCAAACGATAATCCCAGGCCAGATATACCGAACAATCCACGAACCCAATCGCGAGCATCAACCAGCCTCAACCCATAAATCGCGTCCTTGCCAATTGCCTCAAGACCGAGTATATCTGTACGAACCCAAAACCACCACAAATTGATTAAATTTGGTTTTGGAATTTTCCGAATTCAAATTGGGGCAAGCAGTTGATTTTTGGTGGATTTTAATTTTTTTTTATCTGTTTGTTTTGCTTGTTCATTCGTTTGGAACAGAGAAAGTGAGATTTTGAACTATTTAGTCGATTTTGAGTTTGTTTTGAAATATCACTAGTTTGGGTCGGGGTAAACGTTGTTGGGCAAAGTGTTATTTTCTTTTTCTTTTTTCTTTTGTTTACTTTCTTTTGTTCTCTTGTTAAAAAAAGGAGGATTTCAAATTGTGTTTTTTAAAACAAAAACCATTGTATATATCTTGTTCGAAATTTTCAGGTTGCAGGTTGCAGGTGGCAGAAGTGCTTACAAAAAAAAATATAAACTGCTCAGCTTGCTTGCTAAAAAAATCATCGCTTAAAAAAATAAATTGCTAATAAATTCAGCACGCTCTGGTATCGCCCTTTTCCTTTGTTTTTATTTTATTTGCATTGTCGGTTGCTTGCATTTGCATTTAAAAAAAATTCAAAATCCAAAAACAAAACACAAACTTCATTTTAATTGCATTGTTAATACACGTTTAATTTCTTGTTTTGCATTCATTTCATCTTGTTTTCTTTTCTAAGGGCAATACCCCAATTCACATAAGGTGAGGGATTTCATCACCCTTTCCTTAGCCCACAAACGCATTTCATCGTAGAATTTGACTAATAATAAAGGTTAGGCATTCGATTTAAGGGTGTCACGAGCCCATCTAGGGCTTAATTATATCTTCACAATTGTTTTCTTTGAACAATTTTATTTCTTGGTGTCTAGGCTACGGCAGAGTAATAACCATTTATAAATATTACGGTGATTCATAAATATTATAGTGATTGTTCCTTTAAAGGTACTTAAACCTTCGGTTGCATTGCTACGGTGATTCGTGGTGCACCAATAACCCCTGCCCGTTACCTGGCTAAGAAATATTTTTTTTGATTTAAGACAAAGTGTGATTATACAATTTTGGGTTACGAGCTACTAAGGATAGAAAACTGTAATTAAGTCCTTTGCATTCATTTAGTTGCATTAGTTCATGCATATTTAAAAAAAAATCCTTTTAAATCCTTTACTTTGAAAATTTTCAATCAAAAAAAATATAAAATCTTTCCAAAAAGAAAAAAATTCAAAAATTCAAAAACAAAAAAAATTTGAAAAATCAAATTTCCATTTGCTAAAAACAAAAAAAATTGAAAAAATCCCTTTGGTAAATATTTGAAAATTCAAAAACAAAAAAAAATTACAAAAAATATATAAAAAAATTTGAAAAACCAAAAATAAAACTAAAATCAAACTTCTCTTTTGAAAATAAATTTCACTTGGTAAATAGTTTTCTTCCTTTTAAAAAAAAGAAAAAAAAGAAAGAAAAAGAAAAAACAAATCTGTTCGCTTCATTTTTCAAATCTTCTTTCATTCTCTAAACTCGATTCTAACTTCTTTCTCTTCTCGAATTTCACTTATGCATGAGTGCTTGGACTCGTGACACAACAACAAATCGTTGGACTCGCGACTCAACAACTAACCGTTTAACTCGAACAGACGATCCTCCCGAAATAGCGAACGAGAACGCCCCTCGAACTCTTATGGATAAAATCTTCCCCGATAGAGTTTCTATTCCATCTTGCATCACGTTACCCGCCCCTATGGGTAACCACTTCGAAATTCACTCGAACCATATTGCCACACTTCCGAAATTTGGCAATTTCGAGCACGATGATCCATACATCTTTTTGTAAATTTGAACAAGTTTGTGCAACCATAAAACTCCAACAACTTTCTGATGATGGAATAAAACTTCAATTAATCCCATTCGCTCTTACGAATTACGCTGAAAAAATGGTTGTACAGCTAACCATCGAACTCGATTAAAACTTGGGAAGAATTTGTAAAAGCTTTCTTAAAAAAGTTCTACCCCTTGGAAAAAACGAGTAGAATCCAAAACGAAATTGTAAATTTTCATCAATTCAAGGGAGAACCATTCAGAAAATATTTTGAAAGATTCAAAGAGCTTTTGATAAAATGTCCACACCATAACCTCAAAAAATGGAAGATTTGCCAAATCTTATACAATGGACTCGAAAACAGCTCACGAACCATGCTCGAATCAATGTGCTAAGGCAACTTTCTTGCCCAACATCACGACGATGCTTGGCAATTTCTTGAAAACCTCACCGAAAAATCATCCCAATGGGAACGTTCGAACGAAAAATCAATTTACTCACGATCGAGTGCACACTCGATAGAATCTTCTTTTTCTTTGGAAGCTAAGATCGACGCAATGATTAAAAAATTCGATAATGTTTTCTCATCGAATCAAATGAACCTAGCTTCCCAACCGATGTGTTATAAATGCAACGATCCTAATCATATAGCTGATCAGTGTCTTAATTCTGTTGAACAAATCAACGCTTTCAATAAAGCCAAAAACGACCCGTTTTCTCCAACGTACAACCCTGGTTGGAGAAATCATCTGAATTTTGCGTGGAACCAAAACAATCCCAACATGAATGCGGTTCGTCCCAATTTTCAAGCATTTTCGAATAATGCTTCGAATCCTCCCTTTCAGCCCAACAATTTTCAACCAAACTTTGCGGATCTGTCTCATAATTAACCACAACAATCAAATTTTCAACCAAATTCTGCTCATCCTCCCTAAGACGATAAACGTTTAAGTTCACTTGAGAAAACTCTTGAAACGTTGGCTAAAGCAACTAATCAAAGCCTTCAATCAAACAACAATTTGCAAAATTTATTGACCTCATATATGCAAAACACAAACCAATCGATTTTAAAATTTGAAATGCAAATGAGTCAATTAGCCACGTTGTAAGTGAACGCGAACGAGGAACATTCCCAAGCCAGCCTCTTCCAAATCCCAGAAATCTAAACACAAATTCAAATCAATCCCATGTTGTTCAAGATAGCAACGTCACCCAATTGAATGCTATCACAACTTTTCGTTTCGGTAAACAAATCGATAATCAAATTGTTAATCCAAACGATTCACCTGAAACCTTTCTCGACACTTCTAAAACAACGAACGAATCCGAACAGAACGTGGAGCCAATAGTCGAATCGAATGCCAATCAAAATTCTTCTTCTTCTACTCGAGTAGACCCGCCTGCCGAGTATCGTGTTCCATTTCCACATCGTCTTCGACCAAAGAAACACTCGGACCAAATGGAAAAGATGTTGGAAATTTTTAAACAAGTCAAAGTTAACATTCCGCTTCTTGACATCGTTCAGCAAGTCCCAACGTACGCGAAATTTATTAAGGACTTTTGCACCCAAAAGCGACACACTCAAGTGCCCAAAAAAGTCCTCTTAGCCGCCAGTTTGAGTGAAGTCTTTTCCCAATCCATGCCCGTAAAATACAAAGATCCTGGCTGCCCTACAATTTCGTGTACAATTGGAGACAAGACGATTAACAAATGTTTGATAGACTTAGGCGCGAGTGTCAACTTGTTTCCATACTCCATGTACGAACAATTAGGCTTAGGTGAGCTCAAACCCACAAAAGTTACACTTCAATTCACCGATCGCTCCATTAAGAAGCCCGTGGGAGAAATCGAAAACGTGCTTATTCAAGTAGGGCAATTCATATTCCCCGTTGATTTTATCGTTCTCGAAACACAACCCGTGACAAATCCCGCGAGTCAAATTCCATTGATTTTAGGCCGACCATTCTTAGCCACCTCAAATGCCTTAATCAATTATCGTAACGGTTCGATGAAAATCTCTTTTGGAAACATGACTTTGGATCTTAATATTTTCAATCTTGAAAGCCAATTGAATGAACCTCGTGACCAAATGTTGGAAGTTAGTGCCATTCACGAAAACTTTGAAAACGAGCCACTTGACCTTAACGGCGAACAAGAAGCCGAGTATGAAAAATTGTTTCACGAAATTCCTAACGAAATTGAATACACTCTTCCTTTTGAACCGCTTCCAATTGAGTCCGAATATCAACCCAACTCTTTGATCGAAAAACTCCCAAAGTTGGACCTCAAACCACTTCCCGATCACCTTAAATACGCATACTTAGGTGAAGAGAAACGTTGCCCGTCAAAATTTCCGCAACTCTCTCTCTTGATCAAGAAACCTCGTTACTCTCTATTCTTTCGAAAATAGAGAAGCGATGGGATGGTCCATCTCCGATATAAAGGGAATTAGTCCCGCTCTTGTTCAACATCGCATCCATTTATTCGATGATGCCAAGCCTGTTCGTGACGTGCAACGAAGGCTTAATCCAAAAATGAAAGATGCGGTGCGTAATGAACTTCTTAAACTTTTCGACAACGGAATCATTTACCCAATCTCTGATAGTTCATGGGTCAGCCCAATTCACGTTGTATCGAAAAAGTCTGGGCTAACCGTTGTCAAGAACGATTCAAACGAACTTATTCCAACTCGTACTCAAATGGGTTGGCGTGTTTGCATTGACTATAAAAAACTAAATGCCGCAACACGTAAGGATCACTTCCTTCTTCCATTTATCGACCAAATGCTCGAATGTTTAGCCGATCACGAATTCTACTGCTTTCTTAATGGTTATTCCGGCTATAACCAAATTCCAATCGCTCCCGAAGATCAAGAGAAAATGACTTTCACGTGTCCATTCGGTACCTTTGCTTATCGACGTATGCCATTCGGACTTTATAATGCTCCCGCTACTTTCCAACGATGCATGGTTGGAATCTTTTCTGACATGATTGAACGCTTTCTAGAAGTTTTCATGGACGATTTCTCTATCTTTGGTGATTCTTTTTTTGAATGTTTACATCATCTCGAGTTAGGTTTAAATCGATGTAAAGAAAAACATTTGACTTTGAATTGGGAAAAATGCCACTTTATGGTCAAACAAGGCATAGTCCTTGGACATATCATCTCAAGTAAAGGCATTGAGGTGGATAAAGCGAAAGTTGACGTAATTGCAAACCTACCCATTACCAAATCTGTTAAGGACATTCGATCATTTCTAGGACACGCTGGCTTTTACCGATGCTTTGTGAAATACTTTAGCAAAATCGCTCGTCCTTTGACGACTCTTCTCGGAAAAGACGTTCCATTCGATTTCAACTCTAAGTGTATCTCTTCTTTTGAACGTCTTGAGAACGAACTCATTTCTGCTCCAATCATTTGCGCACCCAATTAGGATCTTCCTTTCGAAATAATGTGTGATGCTTCAAACTTTTCCGTTAGTGTTGTATTAGGACAATGCATCAAAAAGATCCTTCACGTCATTTACTACGCGAGTATGACTTTGAACGACGCTCAACTCAACTACACAACAACCGAAAAAGAGCTTCTAGGTTTCGTTTTTGCGCTCGAAAAATTTCGACCTTACTTGATAGGTTCACACATTGTTGTGTACACGGACCACTTTGCGCTTCGATATCTCTTCGCTAAAAAGGATGCCAAATCCTGTTTGATTCGTTGGATCCTTTTACTTCAAGAATTTGACCTTACAATCAAAGACAAATAAGGATCCGATAATGTCATAGCTGATCACTTATCTCGTCTTTCGAACGCACTATCTTCTTCACCAATCAATGAAAACTTCCCTGATGAACAACTTCTTTCAATTTCTATCGATCCATGGTACGCTGATATAATGAACTACTTAGTCACTAAAGAAACTCCCTCATCTTGGTCCAAACAGGAAAAATGCAAATTCATGCCCCAAGGGAAATATTTCTATTGGTATGATCCATACTTGTTCAAATATTTTCCCGACCAAATCATCCGACGTTGCATTCCGGATAATGAGATCAGGAGTGTTTTTTCGTTTTGCCACAATCAAGTGTGCGGTGGACATTTCGGTCCTTGAAAAACTGCGGAGAAGGTCCTTCAATGTGGTTTCTATTGGCCTTCTCTCTTCAAAGACTCGTTTGAATTTTGTAAAAATTGCGATCGATGTCAAATGCTTGGATGAATTTCTCGACGAGATATGATGCTTCTAAACCCCATTCTTACAATCGAAATCTTTGATGTTTGGGGTATCGACTTTATAGGACCTTTTCCCAACTCTTTTGAAAACTTGTATATCCTTCTCGCTGTCGATTACGTCTCAAAATGGGTCAACGCCGATCCTTGCAAAACCAACGACCATAGAATTATTGTGAAATTTCTCAAAGAAAGCATCTTTTCGAGGTTCGGCACACCTTGCACAATAATCAGTTATAACATGACCAATTTTTGCAACTGTTCTTTTGAAACTTTAATGAAAAAATACTCGATAACCCACAAGTTATCCACTTCGTATCATCCTCAGACTTGTGGCCAAGTTGAAGTTTCAAATCGACAAATAAAACAAATCTTGGAAAAAACTGTTAACAAAAATCGAAAAGATTGGCCTCAGAAATTGACCGACGCGCTTTGGGCTTACCATACTGCTTTTAAAACTAACCTTGGGATGTCCCCATTTTGTTTAGTTTACGGTAAAGCTTGCCATTTACCCATTGAAATTGAACACAAAGCGTTGTGGGCAATTAAGAATTTAAACTTTGATCTTGAGAAAGCTGGCAAAAACCGAAAACTACAACTCAACGAACTAGAAGAACTTAGGAACGATGCGTATGAAAACGAGAAAATTTACAAAGAAAGAACCAAATTTTTTCATGACAAGTCAATCCTAAGGAAAATGTTTTCACCTAACCAGAAAGTTCTTTTATATGACTCAAGACTTCATTTATTCCTTAGGAAACTTAAATCAAGATGGATTGGACCATTTGTGGTACGAACTGTTTTTCCACATGGTGCTGTAGAAATAGAAAACCCCAGGGATGGATCGATTTTCAAAGTCAACGGTCATCATTTGAAACCTTTCTTGGAATTGCCCTGTAACCAAGAGGAGGAACTCATGATTCTTCATGAGCCAAGCTACGTCTAGTAAGAATGTTAACCCTCTTTTGTAAATATGTACATACTTTTCCCCGTTACACTCATTATATCATGCATTGACTGTGAGGACACAGTCAAAATTAAGTGTTGGGGGTGTCTCATTTTCATTTTCATTTTTTTTAGTTTCATGGCATTTTTGAATTTTCATTTTCTTTTAACTTAAAAAAAATCTCAAAATTTCTAAATCTCAAAAACATTTTCTTTTTAGCATTTTGATTTATTTTAGAAGAAACACTATGGGATAAATATAATTTTTGGTTAATAAATTGAAATTTTTGAAAATTTATTTGTCTTAACAAAAATAAAAATGAAGTTTGATTACAAATAACAACAGTTTAACTAGTATATAGGAAGGTTCATATGTGTTAATTATTAAGTATGTTCTAATTGAAAATCTTTATTTAAAAAGTGGTAAATTTAAAGTAAAGGATATAACATTTTTACCTTCTAAGTTAAATGGTGCTAAGATGATTTTGCAAAACTCTCTCCTTCTAAAAAAAATTATTACAAAAAAAAACACAAAAAAAATATGTAAGTAAAAAAACATTTGTATATATGTATATATATTTTTAACACATAGAGTCATGTGTTCACACTCGTGTGTTCACTCGCCATGCTCTGTACCCTTCTCACGTAAGCCTGAAAGGTAGTGCATGATCGGTATATCTGGCCTCGGTTTATCTAAGTTAGGTGTATGTATATAAAAAAAAATTAATAACACCTACAGTCGATAAGTATTCACACTTGTGTGTTCACTCGCCACGCTCTGTATTCCCCTCGCATCAGTCTGCAAGGAAGTGCATGGGTAATATATCTGGCCTCAGTTTACCTAAGTTAGGCATATGTAAATATTGTTAATATAAATGAAATTTTCAAGTAAGTGAGAGTAAGCAATTGAAATCCAAACACCATTTTAACTTGTTTGATTTAACTTGTTATTGAAAAGAAATGAGAATACCACTTTGACAAACTTTGATAATCAACTAAGGATTTATTTCATAGTTACACTTTGTTATCAATCGAAACAACGAGTTAAACTATTATCTATTTGCTATGATAACTTGATTTTTGTTGGAAATTTTGACGAGTAAATGACTTAAATTTTCAAGATAATGAGCAAAATTTATATTTAACTTGTTTGTGTCGATTTAAAAGTAAATCCTTCATTTGTAAATATTTTCAAAAACTCGCATTCATCTCTTTGTAAATAAATCTTGCATTTTGTAAATATTTTCATCCGGCATTTGGATTTTGTGGGTAGTATCCGCTGAAAACCCTCACAATACAATACTCGTCCTACTGGGGACACCCAGAGGTTTAACGGCTTATTGCATACGCTCAATGCAATCGTGATCCCTACGAAAATGGATTTATCTTAGTTTTCCTTTATTCGAGGACGAAAAAAAAGATAAGTGTGGGGGTATTTGATGTGCACGTAAATGTGCATATATATATACATCCATATTTTATCTCTTTTTATTTAAATAAATATCATATTTGGGTATTTTAACATGTTTAAAACCAAAATTCAATTGTTTTCAAAATCATCATATATTCATCTTCATTCAGGGGTAAAATGGTCATTTTTGTGCATGTGTCAATTTGAGAATTTTTACTTGGAAATTTTTATGATTTTTATAGGAAAGTTTGATGCATATGGAAGAGGGATTCATGAAGAAATATGCATGCGCAAATGAATACAAAGGAAAGAAGAAGGAAATAATTCAAGTCCAATATCATGGAGGACCCCACCCACTTGCCTAAATCTACAATTAGAAGCTAATGGACAACTAAGTGGAGGTTAAAGCATTCATGCACATTTAATGAGGGATTAATTAGTGGCTAATGGTAACTTGGTGGCCACACTTCCTAAAGGGTATTTTGGGAAGCTCCCTAAATATTGAATTAGGGTTTTATGCATGTATAAATAGCCCTCTTATGTACATGTAAATATCTTTTACTCTCTCATATTTTTGCTTAGGAAATTAGCAAGTTGTAAACAAAAATCAAAGTGAAATAAAAATGGCTTACAAGCCTCTTTCTCCTCTATTTTCTACAAGATTTTCTTTGTTTTATTGTTAATGTTTATTTCTATGCTCTCTTTCTTTTTATGTTCATAGCTTAGATTTACATTCATGCAACTAGTCTAATTAATTTCCTTCTAGTAGTTAATCTTCTTTTTTCTTTGTGTATTATCTACTTTCTTTCATTTTCAATGTTGAAACTTACATGTGTTGATTTGATAACACAAACGAGTAGCTAAACTCCTTCAATTTAGGGGTAATGAAGCTCTCAAATATTATGTAATTTCAACATTTTTATGATTTATGATCTCTTTAGCTTGTGCTTCATGAAAGTGAATTTTGATGTAAGTTTATACAAGTGGGTTTGATAGCTTATATTGCTTATGCAAACGAGCTATTCTTATTCAACATAAACACAATTTACATCATCATTTGCTAATTAATTTTTGATTTTAAAATGAAAGTAAAAATGAAATTTGATGATCTATATTACTAGTTACAATAGTAAATAGATCATACTTAAAATAGCTTTTGCTTTGGCTTCATTTTCATGAGAATTGATAAGTGGTTTATTTGTTGTATTATAGTTTGATGGTTTGAGTTATGTTAATTAATAACATAAATAAACCATACTTATGATAAATACAACAATTATTTCACTTAATATCAAAGTTAGAGATCATAAATTATTTGTGTATTGATTTACAAAATTATGAGAGTGGATTTGCCTCTAAATTGTTCTCTAGTCTAACAGTTTTTAAATCACATTTTAATTCTAGCTTTAGCTTCTTTTTTGTAGTTAACAATTTCCTCTCACTTTGGTCTAATTTGATTGAATTGAAAATTTTAAAATATTAAAAATTCTCTGCGGATCGACCCGTACTTGTCACGTACTAAAATTGTATGTCGTGCGCTTGCGGTTATTTTATTTCAAAATTTATCAGCATTTTTCTAATCAATAGAAAATTTGCCGTTAAACATTTTACAAGTAAATATAAGACCAAATACAAACATTTGACTGAATGATCCATATATTCATTGCTTTTGATATATAGATGATCCTTTTACTTTTCTCCTCAATTCTTTGACTCGAGATCTTATAGTACCTACATAATATAATATTCTAGATATATATAGAGAGATACAACTGTCATCATTAAAACATACAAACAGGGTTCTAACAAAGATGATTGGTGCTCCCCACTCTGAAATACTCCTCCTACTGAAGCTCTTTTCCAACAGCTCATTCACCTGCTTGTTCAACTCGCATCTCCTTTGGAGTCATATGCCTCACGGGTAAGGCGATAGGTTTGGCGTTCTCTACAAGATAAATTTGATAATCGATCTCATTGGGGTGGGAGATCAGTAACCTCGAAAAAGACATCTGGGTATCTCTAACTATACGCACTGAATCTAGTCATCATGTGATAGGTCTAATGGGTATAGGTAGCTCAACATAACTAATCCTCGGGGATCGCAATAAACCTCCAACTAGGTCTACTATAAGTACTCAAGCTAACAACCTTCCTACCGCAATCTAGGATTCCCTCATATACCGTCATCCAATTCATGCCCAATATCAACCCAAACCTAAAAAATTCTACGACAAAAGCATTGCAATCGAATTCAACCCCCAAAATGAATAATTTCAAACCCTTACGTACCATAGACAAATACGCCAATCTTCCTATAGGGTTTGACACAACTACAGGTCCATAACTATGCTAGTGTCTAAGTGTAAGTATCCATAAGTCTACTCGAGATAAAAGAGTGTGATGCCTCCATGTCAAATAAAGTGTGAATAGATAAACCAGATAGAGTTAACACACCTTCAATCATGACATTCTTCCCTTTATCTACAATAGATGGCATACTCGAGCTAGGTATTGCATCCAGCGCTTTAGCTGGGACCACCTAGGTAGAGGTCTTCTGAGGTGCTGGACACTCCCGCTTCATGTGCCTGAACTGATTGCAATTGTAACACTTAACCTTCGAACCATCTGTCTTGCAGTCCTTCAGAAAATGTCCCTTGTCTTGCAGTCCTTCGCAAAATGTCCCTTCTTGCCACACTTCCTGCAATGCATATCTTGCTTCTTGTGTCCCTTGATCTAAAGCCTCTCTTGCGCTAATTCTACTGCGACGCCTTTCCTCCAATCTTATTGGAGTCTTCCTCTACTTCTTCCTTGGAGATGGTATTCAGCAAGGCCATCTCCACTAAACCCCTCATATGTAGCACCCATGGGAATGTGATGTACAGCTAAACCTTGAAAGGGTTGGTTCATCTCTTTAGCAAACTTCAGAGTCTTTTTATGTGGGGTATTGATCAACTCCATTTCGAATCTAGGCAACTTGTTGATTGACATACTCCTTTACTAATATATCCGCTTGCTTCAGATGGACAAACTTTTCCAATTGCACTCCTTCCTCTTCTCTTGAAAGAAACTTCTTCACAAAACATCTTCAAAACTCTCTCGAGTGATCTCTCCTCCATCAGCCTCCACCTCAGCTACCTCCCACCAACTCAGGGCATCCCCTTGTAACTACCAAGTAGCTATCTGCCTCCTCACCTCATCATCAAGACCTATTAACCCAAAAATCCTCTCACAAGTACGAATCCATGTCCTCAAATCTGCATATGACTTAGTACCCACATACAGCTATCCTCCAAAGCTCGTGAAATCCTTACACAATTTAGCAAAATCGATGGCAGGTAGGTGGCTAGGTGGGTGAAATCCTTATATAACTTAGCAGAATCGATGGCATTTAGTTCCTCTAAGTCTCATGAAATCCCCACGGGACCTTTAGTGGATTAAGCTCGGCTTGTCCACTCACTTGAAGATATCGATGAAACCAAATCGAGGCATTCATGCTTGGATCTCGGTTGCGTCGCCTGAGTCTAAACCTATGGGATTGCTCATCTTTTGCCTGTGTTTTCTAGGAATTTATTAGTAACTTTCCACGACATATGCAAGAGATAAGGTGATGCTATTTACGTTGTACTTATATAAGTAAAACCTTCGAAAAGCTTTTTTTATTTTTATATATATTCACACTTTGGAAATCCAATTTAAAACCTTTGGAAATTATTAGAAAAACCTTTATTTTTGAAAAACTTTTCAAGCACGTTCTCTCAATATGCCCCCAATCCCTAAGGAATTTCAAATCTAGAACTCTGATCCCAAATGTGATAACATGCACCTTTTGACACACCAATCCAAAGCCTAGAGTGACTTTCAAACTCGCGTTGGTGCCAAGAAATATGGGTTGTCGGGGTTTTTTAAACAATTTAGAGACTAAACATTTAAATATATGATCTAAGGTATACTACACTTTCAGAACTCACGGCGGAAGGAAACAAAATATAAATATAAACAATAACCATCTTAGAAAATATCTTTAAAATAGGTTTTAGAAAAATAGTAAGTAGTCAAATACAGAGCACACATAATTATAGATCATAGTTTGACAAAATACTAAGTACTGAATAAGATAAACAGTTACATGGAGAGTAAAAGAAAACGATAAGAAACTCCAGTGATAAGCTTGCCTCTCCATGTAATGAACTCGGGATTCTCACTTGCTGCCTATCCACTTATGGTGGGGGAAAAATAAAGGAAAGGGGTGGATCAGACAAAAATCTGATGAATGAGTACACTATTAATATATGGTGATCAAGCGCTGTTGACTTTAATTCTACCCTACGTGATCTAGAGTGTTCTACAAGTGTCTGTAGATTATTAGGGTTCTTTACTTATGGGTTTATACCCAATACACACCTATACTAACAACTTGTGCAGGCTCCTATAATGATCGAACTACGCATACCGATTGACCATTATACTCTAGGGGGTCGATTGCTTGTTGTCGACTGCTCAGGTAGTTGTGGTCGACTGGTCGTTGGTTTTTTATCATTTTGATTAGTTGTCGCCTTTTTATTAATTAATATTTACTATCGATCGTTCTTAAACATCGGTAAAATTCTGGTTTTAGGTGTAACAGTTTTTGGTGAACACCAAGTGATATTTATCCAACTCCTAATCAATTTGCATCTGCAGTAATTAGTTTACACCAAGAGTTAAACTCAATAATATCAAGTTAAATTAATGAATTATGATTCAAAAAGGGTTTAATCTAGGTTAATTTCTATTTACAGGTTTGCATCAATTTAATTTATTATCAAATCTCAGTTATAAACCATATGATTTACAATTTGATTACTAACATCCAAGAACAGATAGTGTAAATTAAAATTAACTACAAATAATCGTCTTATTAAAATGTTCTCTCACCTTAGATCCAAGGTTTATCCCTATCCTCCGTTTGAAAACCAACACTTGATAGCTTGCCCCTTCTCTGATTTGATCTCCTTGTATTCTCTTTTATTTATTGCTATTATATTTTTGAAGAAATTTAATTTAGAGAGGACAATGAAATTGGGTAGAGTTTGGGGGTACTGACTGATTTTTAAGTGAATTTAGGGCTTTGGTTAGGTGTGTATTTATAGGGGACTTAGATTAGTCCTGACCATTTGATTAACCCTGGAGAATTTTATGTTTCGTCCAGAATGTTAAAAATTACTTTGGACCAAGTAAAAATATTTCATTCAAATTAGACCGCCAACTGGTCGTTCAGATTCACGATTTACATCGGTAACTGTTTAACCACTAGAAGGGATCGATCGACCGCTACATGTCGATCGATGGACCTTAGGGGTCGACCGTTGGACTTATTTATTTAGGGAAAGTTGTATTATTTAATTTATTTTGTTTTTTACTTTTAAAAAATTCATAACTTTTCCATACTGACCCCGATTTCAAAGTGTTATATATGAAAATTATCTAGAAAATTGCTATGAACGCAATGACGTAAGTTTCGTAGCTAAATTCAAAAGTTTGTGAAATTCTTATTTTCGTCCTTGTTATATTAATTTAGTTATTTTATTAAATTTTCTGCTTAAATTTCGGGTTGTTACAGGTAATGTATACGAGGAAATATGATTCACCAGCCACAAATGTGTCTTCAAGAGAAAGACTAGTGCATTTAGGATATAGTGAGCAACATTGATAAGAATAAAATAGTAATTTCAATTGTTATAATTAACGTAACAGATTCGCTATTCAATATGCTCAAAATGATTCAGATTTTACTCATAGAATTATCGCTTGGTATGACTTTGTATTTTGATATGTATGTGTTGGAATGGAAAGTCGTAAATAATTATTTAGAATAGACTGTTTGCACATAACAACCAAGTGTCTCATAGTCAGTGGGAGCGATATCGAGTTTGTGAGGTTTTTAGGATATGACCCAAGAAATGATGCGAAAGTATCATTCTATAAGAATCAAAACTGAATAAGTATTTTAATAAAAATATCGAATAATTTGATTTTCAGTTAAAATGCTGAGAAAGCGAGTTTCCATAAGAAAGAACATTAAAGGGTACATAGATATTTCTAAAATTATAAGTAAACAACATACTATATATTGCTAACTGTGTACTTATATTAAAATTAGTAATAGCCTGGTTGTTTAATGCTCAATATTAGATTTGTAAATTATATCTTTTATAATAAGTATAAAGGATGTTGGGAATGTCCTAAACGATATGCGAAGACACCATATTAAATTGTTTAAAACGGAGAATGTAAGATGGATTCCTTAGGTATTGACAATAAAAATTAGCATACATGTTGTATTGTCTAAATATCATATCTTGCTTATGTATTTGATGCATGTAGCAAATATCAAATTCAAATTAAGATCATTAAATAATAATTTAGAGTATTCTCGAGTATGTACAAAGATAATTATTTATAGAAATAACAAACTCTTTATGAATGAGCGTTCAGACTCGAACTTCATAAGTGTTATCGAGTACAATATATCAATATTATTTCATGCTCAAACTTTAATTAATAAGCTTTAGGTTGGAATTGTTTCAAATAATAAGTACTAGCTAATTCACCAAAGGCTACTACAATATAAGAAGTATAAATAAATGCATAAATTTATAACTAAGTTAAGCGTGATTCTGAATATTGAGAATCCCGTGACATTGTTACATGATAACTATATCGCGATACAGTTCATAAAGGAACATAGAGCTCACTAGAAGTCAAGCGATATACTCTAAATAGTTTCACATGATAAAGGCAATTTATCGGCATCGAAGAGAGTTGATTGATATAGTGGATAATTAAAACAACATAACATGCCCATTCACTGAGGGACTGACATGATTGTTTTTGAGAAAAGCAATAGATGAAGTTGGAATAAGATTTCATAATTGACCCCAAGTGCGAGTGGAAGATTGATAAAGTTAGAGGTATGTCATAGGGGCAATTATGTAATTTGTTACATATATCTAACTTGATAGCCAACCTTGTTCAAAATAAAATGTGTTTTCTTTCTATTATATACTTGATATAATATGTTATATTAATTATTTATAAAAGTATATTTAATATACAAAATTCATAAATGGTATGTTGTTAGAACGTTAGGTCTGTATTTTAATGGTGATTGTACATATATACTATTTCATGATATCATGCTATCATTCAAGAAGACAAAACACAAGAAGAATCATCTACAAGTCAAAGAAGTCAAAACACTGGAGCTTCAAGATCAATAGTATGTATATGGTCTTAGATTGAATTATAAAATCTCCTTGATAGTTCATACACACACAAACATAGATATCAAGAAATCATAGAGATTTGAATTTGACAATGTCAAAATAATTATATAAACTGAACTTACACTATTCAGTTGACTGAAATTGGTTTCAGTCGACTGAGCCCAATTTCAGTCGGCTGAAACTGTGTTAACCAATTTTTTATAATTCAAATTTTTGCCGTGAAAATTTAAACATTCATACTCAGTAGACTGACGTATTTGCTCAGTAGACAGATGTTGTAACGGCCATATTTTCCGAAAAGTCATCTTCAAGAGTTGCAAATTTTTTGAACAATTTTTTTCAATTCCGAAAGGATTTCTTGAAGATTGACAACTCTTGATTCCTCTCTTCAATATTTATAAATAGCACAACAACTCATACTTAGAACTTAACTTTCTACTTTTATTTCTACTGATTATATTCTCCTGTGATATTCTAAGCATTTGTACTTTCAACTCTATTATTTCATTTGCTATTATTCCAATAATCATTGTGCACTCACTTCGAATCATCAAGGAGATTATAGGAACCGTTGTACTATTAAGTCAAAATCAATGTTAGATGAACACAAGATTATCAAGCAAGAATTGTATTTGTCAAAAAGAATAAATCTGAGAGGTGCTAAGATTGGTTAAGTTGTAAACCTATTCTTCCACGTCAAACGAGGGATTTACTAAGGGAATACCTAAGAGGTGCTTAGGGACTGGACGTAGGAGAGGTGCTCCGAACCAGTATAAATCTCGGTGTGTACATTTACTTACTACTTTATTATTTCTTAGTATAAAGTAATATACTTGTTTTATTAGCCATACACGATCATCTAGTTCTTTCATTTGGTGTCAGTGCACGGTTTATTCAAAATCATAACACAATTTTGAATACTATGGCCAATATGAGTTACAGCACATTTCAAGAAGGACAATCAACTACACGTCCACCATTTTTTATGGGTTCTAGTTATATGTATTGGGTTACACGTATGAAAGTTTGTATGGAATCGAGCGGTCTTTGAATTTGGCTATCTACTCAATCTCAGTATGTAGCCCCTACTACTGAAATTAGTACCTGGATAGATGCTCAGAAAACTGCTGTTTCAAATAATGCAAAAGCTATGAATGTTTTATATTGTGCATTAGATAAGAACAAATTTTCTAGAATTATGATGTGCAAAACGGCTTATGATATATGGAACATGTTTCAACTCACACATGAAGGAACCACCAAAGTAAAGCAAACTAAGATAAGTTTGTTGACAAATCAATTATTTAAAATGAAATCTAATGAAAGCATCGTAGAAACGTACTCCAGATTCCAAACTATACAACATGATCTCATGGCATTAGGATTTTTATTTACTGATTTTGATTTAGTTACACGTATTTTAAATGCACTAACTGATGAATGGGAAGAAAAGTATTAGCTATAGAATAAGCCAATGACTTCTCCACACTTAAAGTAGAGGAGTTAATTGGAAATTTAACGTCATATGAAGCAAATTTGCAAGCTAGAAAAGATTTAGCCCAAGAAAAACGAAGTATTGCTTTTTAGGTAAATAATGACGATGACTCAGACTTGGATGAAGAAGATGTAGTTTTCCTTGCTAAAAACTACAACAAGTTCAGAAAATTCAATAAAATGGTGCAAAAGCAAAAACCAAGCAACTCCAACGATCCTTGGTCATTTAAATGCTATGGGTGCAATCGATTTGGTCATATGAAAAAGGATTGTCCAGAAATAAACAAAGATAAGAAAAGCTTCAACAAGAACAACAAATATGAGAAATTCTCGAAACAAAAGCATGCATTTCAAGTTATATGGGATGATTCCTCAAGTGATAGTGATAGTAACAGTGATAGTGATGAAGAACAAGCCAATGTTTACTTCATGGCAACTAAAGGCGAGGTACTTTCAGATTTATCTTTTGACGATGTCGTAGAAATAGCTTTGGAACTAGATAATAAATATAGAAATCTTAGAAAGACTCATAAAGAATGTTCGGGAAAGATGACTAGACTAGAACTAGAAAATGAAATGATAAAAGATGAGAAAATTATATTAGAGGAAGAAATTTTAAAATTACAAAATATTTGTAAATCTTTTGAAGAAAATCAAAATGTGGATGCGTTAGAAAAGGAAATTGCTAGACTATCAAATGATAACGTAAAATTAAGAAAAACTGTCAATAATTTGGAAAATAAGGTAAAAGTGTTAAACGAAGATAAACGGTCATTAGAAAAGAAAGTAAATGATCTATCTACAAACATTTCTAAATTTAACCAAGGAAGAGGGAATCTATCTCATTTAATTAGTATTTCAAAACATCCTAGCAATAAAAATGGTTTAGGATTTATAAAATCAAAGAAACCAAAAGTTCAACACAAATATGCTACACTTTATTCTAAATTTCGTAAACTAGTGAATAGAAAATCAAATTATAATAAAAGGACTATTCAGTTATGGATTCCAAAAACAAATAATAACTTGATTAGACAAAACATATAGATAAATTTTTGAATGATGTTCATTATAATAAAGATTTTAGATTCAAAGGTTCTACCAAACCCTCCTAGGTATGGTTACCTTCAGTTTAACCCCTAGGACCCTAATAAAGGAAGTGGGTACCATTAAATTACTTTTATCTTTGTAGGTACCCCGACACAAACAGGAGAAATGGATTCTCCACTGTGGATGCTCCAAGCATATGACTGGAAATACTGATATGCTAATAAATATTCGAAATGAACAAAACGAATCAATCAATCCTGATAATTCTGAATTAAAATCACCCCCTAGAATATTAAAAGATCATCCAATGAATAGTATTATAGAAGACATTAATACCAAAGTTTCAACGCACAATCAATTAAATCAAATGGGACATATAGCTTTTATTTCAATCTTTAAACCAAAAAATGTTAAAGAAGCATCTGTGGATGATTAATAGATTATAGTAATGCTGGAAGAACTAAATCAATTTGAACGTAATAATGTATGGGAACTTGTACCAAGACCCAATGATCAATCTGTTATTGGCACTAAATGGATTTTCAAAAATAAAATGGATGAAAATGGTGATATAGTTCAAAATAAAGCAAGACTTGTAGCTCAGGGATATTCTCAGGAGGAAGGAATTGATTATGAAGAGACCTTCGCTCTTGTAGCACGTCTTGAAGCTATAAGAATTCTCTTAGCATTTGCTTGCCATCATAATTTCATATTATATCAAATGGATGTTAAAAGCGCATTTTAAATAGATATATTAAAGAAAATGTCTATGTTGAACAACCGCCATTGTTTGTACATGAACAATTTCCAAATCACGTATTTACATTACGAAAAGCACTTCATGGTCTTAAACAAGCTCCTCGTGCTTGGTATGATAGATTAAATCATATCTTTTAGAATCTGTTTTCAAATTGGCGAAGTTGATTCTACTTTATTTATAAAAACAAATAAAAACAATATTTTAGTAGTACAAATATATGTAGATGATATTATCTTTGGATCAAATAAGAAAAACTTATGTGATGATATGAAAAATAAATTTGAAATGTCACATATGGGAGAATTAAAATACTTTTTAGGATTAAAAATTAAACAATTAAAAAACAGAATTTTTATCTATCAAGAAAAATATTGGAAAGATTTAATTAAACGTTTTAGAATGGATAATGCAAGTAGTAAAGCTACTCCTATGTATTAGTACTCACTTAGACAAAGACGAAAATGGTAAAGATGTCGAACAAAATTATATAGAAGTATGATAGGATCATTATCATATTTAACTACCAGTATACCTGACATTTTAATGAGTGTTTGCTTGTGTGCCCATTTTCAAGCTAATCCCAAAGAAACGCACTTACAAGCAATTAAAAGAATTTTATGATATTTATCAAATACCAAAGATTACGGACTTTTTATCCAAAAGACTGTCCATTCGAACTCGTATCATATAGTGATGTCGATTGCGGTGACTGTAGATCGGATCGAAAAAGTACAAGTGGAACTTGTCACTTTATCGGTCAATCTTTGGTATCGTGGTTTAGTAAGAAACAAAATTGTGTTTCATTGTCTACATGTGAAGCAGAATATATATCTGCAGTACTAGCTTGCACTCAGGTTTTATATATGTAACAAACATTACAGGATTTTGGAATATATTTACACAAATCTTCAATCTTTTGTGATAACAATAGTGCAATTAATTTATCAATAAACCCCATTAATCACTCAAGAACTAAACACATTGACATAAGACATCATTTCTTGCGTGATAATGTGGAAAAGGAGAAAATATCATTAGAATTTATTACTTTAGACAAACAAATAGCAGATATATTTACTAAACCCCTTTGTGAAACTACATTTCTAAACCTTCGTCATAATCTTGGAATATGCTCACTTTAAGATATAGATATGTAAAGTATTTTTCACATAACATCACTTTGAACAACACCAGAAATTAGATAATGAAAACCATTGGACATCAATTAAGTTTAAAAAATAACTAAATTTTGTAAGGAACACAATTGTTTACTAAATTTAACTAAAGGAAGAACTTAAACCAGAAATTACAATTCTTGTAAATATAAAAGCCTAATATATATAAAGATTCTCTGTAAAAAGAAAAAAGAAATATTAGTTAAAAACTATACTATCAATTGAATAATGTCAGACAATTATGATTCCACTCATTTGTCTCTAGATTTTAGCTCTCCTTCTTCTTACAGTGAATATCCATGTCTAAACGTTTCAACTCCTCATTCTACAAAATCACCATCTATCCAAGTTACTCCTTCTCCGACTGGCCACACCGGATTCTCGCCCAAGGGAAAGAAGATAAGAAGAGTTTTTTTGGAACTAGACACTCACACTAAAATAGATGAAATACATCACTATCACTAAGAGATAATGAATGTCAATAGGGATATGTACCACAAACAAAGACGTCAAGGTGAGCATCTGAATTTTTTGGAAAGATGCGTGCTTGCTATCTGCGGTCATTCCCCAACCAAAAAGAGCATATGTCAACGTACTCCATGTATTACCGAGTCTCTGATTGTTATCGACAACACTCCACCAAGAGATTCCTAGGAAGCTGGACCATCCACGTCAAATTGGAACAAAACTCCAGTTATGTATAACACATGGTCTCCACTTCGGCCATTAATTGAAGATACCAAGGTGGAATCAAATTCTTAGGATCGTTTTCCTGATAATAAGTTTGATGATTCGAAAAATAATCAATAAGTTGTTACAATATTTTTTTTAAATATATATATATATATAATAAATAAAAAATAGCTATGTATATCAAAAATTGGATGTAAATAATAAATTATATCATATGTAATATTAATTTAAGTTTGTTTTCAAAATACCTCTTACAAATATCTTTAAAAGGCACCAGAAAACAAATTTACAAAGGTTCAGTTGACTGAACCAGATTACCAGTCAACTGAACCTGTATCAAATTTATGAATACTCTCTACCTCAAAAAGGCATGGTTTCAGTCGACTGGGGATCTGTCTCAGTCGACCGAACCTGTTTGAAAATGTCCAGCAACTATCTGCTTCTAAAATACGTGTTTTTAGTCGACTAAAATACTATCTCAGTCGACTGAAATTCACTAAATTGACAGCATAACTACCTTTTTCCATTGTGCCTTTTCACCAAATCACTTTGTCACTTCAAAAACCGTAACTCCAAACATCTTTTTAATGGCTCCAAGAAAGAAAATCCCTGCTACTCGTCCTAAACCAAGCAAAGACAAAGCTTTGGCTTTTTCTTCATCCACTCCGGCTCATCCCAAATTTGCTTTCGATGCTCAAATCTTAGAGTGGCTTAATGGCAGTGCCAAAAATCTACGGGTCTTCGACGAATTGAATGACAAACGAATTTTCCAAGAGACATTCTACAAGATGGAAGATTTCACTGCTTTTGGCATAGAAGATTTAGCAAGAAAATATGGATTCCTTTCATTGATTGATGAAAAGAAAAATAAGGTAAAAATTTACCCATTCTTAGTTAAATTATTCTATGTAAATCTTTGTGAAGATTTTTATAAACCTTCGAATGAAACCGATGTGGGAATTTTATGGAGTATAATATTAGGAGTTGACATAGTACTCAATTTTCAAGATCTAGGAGCTATTTTAGAGTGTAATGGCCATGGATCTACTGTAGACAATGTCTTCTATCATGATTTTGCCTATGATTCAACTAGCTACAAATTCCATATTGAAAACATGGAAAATACTTCGGTTAATTTACGACCTCAAGCTCGAATCATTAATAATTTGCTTCTTCATACTATTTTTCCTCACACTGGGAACTATGGAAAAATATGCGACTACAACTACAAAGCTCTTTATGCCATTTATTCTAACACTCAACTTAACTGGGCAAAGATTATTCATGATGAAATAAAAAGCTTCAGTTCCAGTTCTCGCAAAACAATGTTTTTTGGCTCCTACCTCACGAAGATATTTATTCATTTTGGAATTAATATGGACATTTGATGGTGAAATTAAAATACTGCAAGTATACAGGTGTGTAGTATGCAGGTCGAACACAGGGTGGAAAATTAAATTCTATTGTTTATGTAATTTCGTGGGCGAGTTAGATGAGGTGATTTCTAAACTACAAAAAATGCAGAAAAATAGACAAGTGAAGAAATATTGATTTAAACTCCAATCCTTTTCTCACAGAAGGATCCAACTATTTGTCACGGAAGAGTTGTTGGGAGTTAAATCAGAACTCCTTCACAAGTTCTAAACAATGGAAAAACAGAAAAAACAGAAAAACAAACATAAATTCAGATAAACAAAAAATAAATTAGGATAGTCGCTAAAACTAATTAACCGTCTATCACTAATAAAAAAGGAAGAAAAACTTAGATAATTATGTCTAACAAAACAAATTGATAGAAGCCACAATTATCTAAGTGTAAATAAAAAAACAGAAAATAGAAGAAGAAGAGCTTTATTCTACACTATAAATTATGAGATATGAGATATCTTTTACAATGAATACACCTGGGTATTTATAGAGTACAAGTTGTTTCCCATCAAAAATTTACAAAATATATTGCTATAAAAATGAATATCTTCACTTTGATTATGCGAATATAAATATCATAAGAGATAGCTTGTCTTCAGATCTTTGACATGTGGCATGATGGGTGATTGAGATTTGAGGATGATTTGTTGATGTGAATCAAATTCATGATAAATTGGCATAGTCATCTAAATGTGATTGTGATTGCTTGATTTGATTCATTGTGATTTGATTGGAAGAAGATTTGTGATTGATTGGGAGATTGTTGATTTGTATGTATATAATCAATCACAAGTATGTTCATATGTATATGTATCTCTTCTAAAAAATCCTCCATTTTCATATGCAAAAAATAATGTGCTTTTCAAGATTCGAACTCAACTCCCTCCGCCATCTAGGAGAAGCCTTAACCACTCAGTTACAACTTCTTTTATTCAATCTTTTGAGAGTAGCTGGTATAATCTAATGCAAATCTCCCTTTTTCTTTTCTTTTGCTCCATTTAACATGAAGGCTTCTCAAATCTGTATATCTGTAGAAACACTCAAAAATACCCAGTGTAACATTTATTTATATACAACAAAGGTAAGATATGAGCGCAAAAATAAGCACTTTTACATGTCAATCAAATACCCCCATACTTATCTTTTACTCGTCCTCGAGTAAAACAAAAATAAAAACTAAACTAGGTAGGTCGCACTTTTATAGAAATCACGATTGCATTGAGCGTATGCAACAGGCCATTAAACCTCTAGGTGTCCCTAGTAGGACGAGTGGTGTCTCTTGAGAGGGTTTTCAGTGGATGCTACCCACAAAATCCAAATGCAATATGTGATGATTCTAATGCAGTTACATGAATGCAACGAATATATACAAATGGCAACATGAATTATTTCAGAATAGTTGCAACACAGTAATGTATACAAGTCTAATTCATTTTCTAAAAAAATTTGTTCCTCAACCAGTCACAATTTTCCAACATAATTTAAGATTTCATACATTAAACTCTAGTTTGGCTAGTTGGTTCGGTTGACAATATAGTGCAGCCATGAAATAGATTCTTTGTTTGCTTATCACAGTTTGCAAAGTGGTATTGTTATTTCCTTTTGTATAACTAGTCAAATCAATACAGTCAAGAAGGTGCTTAGGTTTCAATTGCTTACAGTCTCTTTATTTGCAAAAATAAAAATCTATACACCTAACTTAAAAGACCAAGGTATACCACCCATGCACTGGCTCAAAGGTTACGTGAGAGTCAGGACAGAGCTTGGCGGATTGTGCAGACCGATGCTGACTATGTCAACAAGGTGTCGGTAATCCTCAGCAACGGTGCCAAAAACTTGATGGTGAAATTAAAATACTGCAAGTATACAGGTGTGTAGTATGCAGATCGAACATAGGGAGGAAAATTAAATTCTATTGTTTATGTAATTTCGTGGGCAAGTTAGACGAATTTGAAGGTGATTTCTAAACTAAAAAAAATGCAGAAAAATAGACAAGTGAAGAATTATTGATTTAAACTCCAATCCTTTTCTCACAGAAGGATCCAACTATTTATCACGGAAGAGTTGTTAGGAGTTATTTCAGAACTCCTTTACAAGTTCTAAACAATGGAAAAGCAGAAATAACATAAAAACAAATAGAAATTCAGATAAACAAAAATAAAATTAGGATAGTCGCTAAAACTAATTAACGGTCTATCACTAATGAAAAAGGAAGAAAAACTTAGATAATTATGTCTAACAAAACAAATTGATAGAAGCCACAATTATCTAAGTGTAAATTAAAAAAAAGAAAAAAAAGAAAAAAAAGAAGAAAAAGAGCTTTATTCTACACTAAAAGTATGAGATATGAGATATCTTTTACAATGAATACACCTGGGTATTTATAGAGTACAAGTTGTTTCCCATCAAAAATTTACAAAATATGTTGCCATAAAAATGAATATCTTCTCTTTTATCATGTGAATATAAATATTCATGAGAGATAGCTTGTCTTCAGATCTTTGACATGTGGCATGATGGGTGGTTGAGATTTGAGGATGATTTGTTGATGTGAATCAAATACATGATAAATTGGCATAGTCTGAATGTGATTGTGATTGCTTGATTTGATTGGAAGATTTTGATTGATTGTGATTTGATTGGAAGAAGATTTGTGATTGATTGGGAGATTGTTGATTTGTATGTATATAATCAATCACAAGTATGTTCATATGTATATGTATATCTTCTTAAAAATCCTCCATTTTCATATGCAAAAATAATGTGCTTTCTAGGATTCGAACTCAACTCCTTCCGTCATTTAGAAGATGCCTTAACCACTCAGCTACAACTTCTTTTGTTCAATCTTTTCAGAGTAGCTGGTATAAGCCAACGCAAATCTCCCTTTTTCTTCTTTTTTTGCTCTATTTAACATGAAGGCTCCTCAAATCTGTATATCTGTAGAAACACTCAAAAATACCCAGTGTAACATTTATTCATATACAACAAAGGTAAGATATGAGCGCAAAAATAAACACTTTTACATGTCAATCAACATTTTACAAGATTACATCTCACCAAATGTTATAGACCAAATGTAACGACCCGTAAAATTTAATGGTTTTAAAAGTATATTTAACTGGAAATTTGTGAAATTTTAAACAGTAAAAATTGTAATTAAAAAATTATTATTTGGAATACGTCTATTTTAATATAGCGACTGGTAAATTTTCATCTGATAATATTGAAGTTTATTTTCCTGTGAAATTTCATTTCAAATCAAACCGGTTAATAACAGTGAATTTAAAAGTTTTCCGAAACCAAATTATGTCAACAGGAGAAATTTTATTCAGATCATTCTGAATCAGACTGCGAAATTCGTTTTTCCAAATTTGGACTTCTACTGCTCCGTTTATCTTAATTCTGACCAAATAGCAGCATTTTCGGTACCGGTTATCGATTTTTGATCCGATGATCGTACCACCAATATCTGTATACCGTTTTGATCGTCTTATCTCGTTGATCTCCACAGTATATTCATTTCTGTATTTTGAGGTCCGGTACGCGACGGAAACAATAAAACTGTGTGTCGTATCGGTACCGAAATGGAGACTTTTAACTTACCGTGCCTTTTCAAAATTCAAACGTGATGTCCAATCAATCAAGCAATTAATTGCTTTAAATCTTTTAGCTGAATCAATGTGAGCTGTTGACGTTTCCTTTCCTCTCCCATTGTTTATTTTTCGGTACGTTTCACGTTCTTTTCTCTGCCTTTTCCTTTATTATATTCATAGAAGACTATTTTAGATCTGCATTTTCTTTCTCTTCCAATCTCGTACCATTCCACAACCCATCCCAATAGCTATTCACCATTCCTCTTTCCTATTCAAACCTCCACGTCCACCTGTCACGGCCTCCACCCCTCAACCTTTCACTAGCCATCCAAGTAGGCAGCCCCTCTATCTCATCCTTCCCATCAGCTCCGAACCTTTCCCTCCCTAGGCTGAGCCTTCACCACTGACTTCCAATAGCCGAGCCAACCGCGACAACACCCACCCATATTCCATTCAACCCCGCTTTCCACCACCTCGTACACGCGCAGCAGCCACCGCCTTCCTTCACGCGATCCACCCAAATCCGCACCCCCTCTCTCTTCCGCTTCGGCAACCACAGCCCGGCCTCTGCCACCACCCTCAGCCACGACAACCCTCTACGACCTCCGACTCCTCTCTGGCCAAGACCCGGCCTTCACCTCGTCTTCCATCGTTTGTACATAGGTAAGAGTGTAGGTATTGTGACTAATAAGTTATGTATTCTATTAGTTGCTGTGAAAGAAAGGAATTAGAGTAATATATAATACCGTATTCTATTAGTTGCATGCGTAAAAGTGGTTTACATATATATGTTCATTTATATATAGGGTCGGCTGCATCTATTGGTTTATTTGTTTTGTATATATATACATTTCGTATATAATACACAAGCTACTTTATATGTTTGGTCAATATATATGTTAAGTTTATAAAGTATTATATTATATTTTATCATGTTATAAGTTTCGGCTGTGGTTATATATTGTATTTTATATTATACTAAGAAATATATATGTAAAAGCAGTTTTTGCATATTTTTGAGAAAACCTGTAGCTTCTGTTATACATATAATAATACTTTATATTTTTATTTACAGGCTGAATATTATAATTTGTGATATGTTTGTTTATACAATAAAGCTATGATATAGCATATAACCTGTAGTGTATGTATGTCACAGCAATTTTGTTTTAAAAGTATGTCATACAATATTGATTTTTAATTTATAACAAACGTGTGTGTTTAGTTTTCAATTGTATATCGTACATATTGGGATTCAATATTTGTTTTGAAATTTATACATAGTTTTTTTGTATATGTTTAAAAATTTATTCTATAAACATGTGTATATAATAAAGATATTTTGTTTTGTTTATGATCTGCATGTACATATCATTGTCTGCATAGTGTATTTGTTTTAACTATTGATCTTAAACTATATACATATACAGTTATTCCAATTTTGAAACATATATAGACCTTAAACTAAAATTTTGTATATATAAGTCTATCTAAGTTATTTATATCTTGAGACTTAATTTGTTTTAAGTATAATAAGTCGAATCATATATATATATATATATATATATATATCTATTCTAATGTTTGTGGTCTTGATTTTCATAAAGTAATAATAATAATACAATATACATTTTGTTCTGTTATATCAAAACTGATTTTTGATCTTTGATTTCCAATTTATCAGTTGTCCGTCGGATTCGTGCCAATCTTGCTTTGCTTCGAAAATCGTGCTTGAATCCGTAGCCTATTTCTTTGTCTATCCTCTTTAGCCTCGAAAGGTGAGCAATCACTCACGATTAACGTTCTTTTATTTTTTTTAAATTTGATTTCAATTGAAATATGCTGCTGTAGTTATTCACATTGTTATATATTACTATTATTTGTATCTGTTCACCTGTGACATCTGACACCAGTATCTAGTATTATATGCCGGTTATTCTATTATTTGTATCTGTTCACCTGTGACATCTGACACCAGTATCTAGTATTATATGCCTGTTATTACTATTATTTATATCTGTTCACCTGTGACATCTGACACCCGTATCTGTTATTTATACTGATGATATATGCCTGCTGTTATATATATTTTTAGTATCTGTTATCACTCTGCAAGTTCCCTGTTAGTATAGAATTCACTATGGGTTGAAATGATACATACCCGAACGGACTTTAGAATAGGAGAATTTCGTTATGGGTTGAAATGATAAACCCAAGCGATTTTCATTTGAATTGAAATTGGGATTACGGGTCGAAATGATATCTACCCGTATATATTTAAATTTCGGATTGAAATGATAAATATCCGTATCACTTAACCATATGATAGATATATATACAGACGCCGTTGGTCCATATATATAAATATTTTGAAATTGAATTCTATGGTTTTGGAAAGAAATATATGGTTTTAACAAATGTTGATTCTTAAATTTTATATATAAACGGTAATGATATATATAGATTTAATAATGATATTTAATTTAATTTAGATGGATTTAATACATATAATATGTTAGTATAAAATTTATATTTCAAAATAGATTTTTGGTAAAATTTGAATAAGCTAAGGTTGGAAAGATAATTTGAATTTAGTAAAGAATTTTATTTAATTAAACCAATTTAAAACTTTTTGAAATTGGAATTTAAGATATGATTTATAACTTGAGTTTGATTTAAATAATTTAATGAATATTTCTTGTTTAAATAAATTTAAGGAAATATTTAGTAAAAATGAAATTTAAGGCTAGTTAAATGATATTGAATTTATTAAGTGAATATTCCCTGATCAAATAATAATAAAGTTAAAACAAGTGATATATGAAATTGTTAAATCTAACTTTGAAAATGTTGAATATTAAAACTTTGAAATATATTGGAAAATGAATAGTATATTTAGAACTGAATCAAATTGAAAAATTGAGCTTTGAATAAATTTGAATTTGGAATTTGAAGTTGATTTGAATCGATTTGCAAGACTTGAGAAAATTAAATGCTTTACTTTATAAATTAATCTATATATATAAAAATTTGGAAATAAATATATTTGAAATGAAAATGATATCTTGATTTTGAAGTATAAATAAATTTGAATGACCACGGTGTTAATATATATATTTCCACCTTGTAGATAGTTCTGAAGATCCTTAGAGGATGGTTATCCCAAACATCCTTTAAGTTACTTGTATTTCAGTTGATATTTCACTTGAGTTGGATTTATTAGTATAAGAATGTTAATCCTGACTCGAGTGTTTTGTGTTTTGCTTTACGCTCGGGTCAGACCGAGTGATACAGCATTTGAGACTCACCCTTGGAGTTTGGAGCTTCCTTTGGAGATCCAACTATCGCCTCAGCTTTCAGCTTTTCTAGTTGATTTGTTCAGAGAAGTCATCTGTTGCACTGAAGACTTCACTGTATTTGGGATATTCTATTGTATTTTATTTTTAACTATGATGTTCATATAGTAGCTTCATGAACTACTATTTTATCTATTCCGCTGCGTATTATTGTATTACTCTGTGTCTGTGATTCTGTGTTTGATTTATTTACTGCATATGCTGAGTTTTACCAAATTTAAAGAACAATCTGATATTTTGAATTATTCAAGTCCGACATGTGTGGATTTATTGTCGATTTGAATGGTCCAGAATAACGGGTCGTTACAGTTGGTATCAGAGCCAGGTTCTAGGCAAAACTTAGCATATATAGTAAATTTATTTACCGAATCACTTTCGTTCGAGCCTATCTTCGAATCAGAATTCTTGTTGATTAGAGTTCCTATAATTTGAATTACTATCTTTGTTCTGAAGTTCGTCTTGGCCTCTCCCTATTTATATTCTTATATGAGTATTTCCATCTTCTTTTTGAATATTAATTATCTCATCTTTGTGCGAGTCCTTTCCTTTTTATTTTATTTTTGAAACTTCCTTGGATTTAAATTCCCCCGTAAATTTTTTTGAACTTCTATCTTGTTGATTTTGGACTCATTGAATGATAGGAAAATATTGTGGTAAATGGCAAAATCTGAAGAGCAGAAAGCAGCTCGTCGGGCACGAAGAGCACTGGCCCGTAAAGAACGGGAGGAAGTAATTGAGGAACAAGAGAGGCTGTGGAGAGAAAGGGCAGAACCGGGTCCTTATGACCATGTCATTTGTTATTGGTGTCAGGAAAAGGGGCATTATGCAGCCATGTGCGGAAAGAGATGGAAAGGGAAAAAGAAGGAGGGCAAGCGCTTTCGATCCGAGATTTTCTGTTTTAAGTGTCGTAAGAAGGGACACTTCCCAAGTCGCTGCCTGGAAGTGAAGAAAGTGAAATCGGCACTCACGGCATCTACCGACCAGTCAACCATTTGCTACCACTGTAGACAGACTGGACATATAGCCAGAGATTGTTCTGAGAGACAGCGCGGAAGGCAAGCTGTGTTACGTCCTGCTCGAGCTGCTGCCTTCCCAAAGTTCACTAGGGAAGATGGGAGAATAGTGTACTCATGCAAGAAATGTCATAGTTGGGGGCACCTTGATGTGGAGTGTACTGGACCCGTTGAAGCACCACCCGGTAGGATTAATACCGATGCATTATTCTTGTAGAAGTATGGATCTGTGAAATCTCTTTGTATCAGTGGTATAAGTTAAGTTGTATTAAGTAAACTCTATTATATCCTTTACCTAGTAAAAGTCGATGTGTCGAACTTAAGATTTATAATGATGCTTTACCATTTCGTTTGATGAGAATTTGTTTTTTTTCTTTCACTAATGGAATAAATTCCCTTGAATTGATATAGGTTAATATACCTCGAAATCTTGGTTAGGATTCTCATTAAGTAGGATTCCTTTTGAATTTGACTTCGACCTTTATCTTGTTCCGAGATTCATTCTGGAATCATCCTTTGAAAATCGGGTTTGTTTGTATTTTAGAAAGTGTTTTATATATCGAAATTATTATTTATATAAGTATGATTATATTCTATATATAAAAGTAAAATGTTTTCGATAAAGATTATATACCCTTTTTAAAAAAATGAGAATTTGAGGTTTAGGAAGGATTTGCAATTTTGGAAAAAAAAATTAAATAAGAAATTTGATTTATCTAAAAAAAAAAAATTTATACTGAAGGATTTTAAATTTGAAATTCGAGAATTGAACTCCGGTATTTTGAAATTGGTTTTTAAGATTTTGAAATATATAATAATAGTATGATTTAAAAGTATTTTCCGAATAAGAAATGTTTCCAATGATTTTAATGAGTTTCGAATGATTTCGAAGAAATTCCAAAAGAAGTTTGAGAAAATAGAAGTCCAGAACTCACTTATGTCGCTGGAAAATAATTTCGGTGATGAGTGCACGCATCATCGACATTGATTTTCGAGTTTCAAAGTGGGGATAGGCCACTTCAATAGCTTTGCTATGCGAGTGATTTTGCGAAACAAATTTTGATTTCAAATTCCGAAGTAAGGTTTGATATTCGAAAGATATATGTATATATATATTTGAAATGATTTGAAGTAAACCAGTGTTAGTCCTCGAGTTTTAGATTTGATTTGAGATAACCCTATTTTGGATTGATTTACTGATTTAATTGTGATTTCCAACTCTTGGATTGAAATATGATTTCTTCGACTATTTTGAAGGTTCGAGCACTTCCAAATCAAGGTTAACTTTTCAAAAGCTAAGAATTTTGAAGTAAAACATATAAGTTTGATATGTATGTTTAAAATATGTAATAATATGATTTAAATAAGCTGAAACTGTTTTGTTAATAAACAAATAAGGCAATTTTAAAATTTTCTAATATGGAATTTAGATTGAAACGTTTTGAAAAGAATTTGATCGTCAAAATATTTTGAATAAAGTTTAGTTAAATGTTTTAACTTAGTAACATCTTTATGAAACTGATATAGTTGTGCGTATGCTGGTTTATTCGCATAATTAATTTGATCCAAGTTTGAGTACACAAGTTCGAGGTGGATTACACCATTTCGTGTTAGGATTTTTCATTCGATTCTTGACGGCGAATATTAGATATGGATTTTGGACTTGATTCTAGAATTCTCTATCATAGTATATGGCTATGCAAGGAGACTGATGGCTTCTAGTCGAGAAACCATATCGAATTTCGCATTAGGGAAGTCGAAT
The DNA here is from genome assembly GCA_030737815.1 of Allium fistulosum. Lineage (NCBI taxonomy): Eukaryota > Viridiplantae > Streptophyta > Magnoliopsida > Asparagales > Amaryllidaceae > Allium > Allium fistulosum. The sequence continues at coordinate 259,449,824 of CM060908.1, read as the reverse complement.
GGACAATACTAGTTCGAAAGCGAACTTGTGTGATCGAGCGAGCGATCAAATGTGATTCTGCGAAATAATGACGTATGTACATCTTATATTCTAATATCATTGATATATTTTGACGCTGAAATTGAAAGCCGTCATGTTAGAATATCTTTGCTTACTAAAGGAAAATTTCCAATTTAAAAATAACAAAGATATATAACCCATAAAAGCAAAGATATTCAATCCCATATGGCTCTTCATACAGCGAAATTTATTTTGATAAATTTGATCCTTATATAAGATGGACCTTACGTAAGATAAGATGATTTTGAAACATTTGATTTTGGAAATGAATTGGTTGACTTAAATTATATTGATTTGGGAATTTGGATTTATTTTCTAAATCTATTATTTTGGAAACTTTAAAACTAAAGATATTTAATTGGAGAAGAAATAATTTGGTGAAATTGTATCTGATTTTGGAAGTGAACTGATATTGAAACAAATTGAAATTTGAGAACCTTGTGTTACTAAATACTTGATTTGGGAGTTGTCGAACTTATATAAAATTGATTTGTATGAGTATGAAATTGATTCGAAAACTATAGATTTGAAAGGTACTCAATTTGAAAGTGAAATCTTATATAATTGAAGTCTATATAAGTATGATTTGATATACTATTGATTTTGGAAAGTATTTGATTTGAAAATTAAATCTTATATATAATGGATTTTATATAAGTACGATATTTGAAAGTGATTTGAAAAGGTACTATATGATACATATTTTCGAAGTAAAGATATGGAAAGTGCCTTCTGCTTGATATCCGATTTGTGGCCACATCTTGGATTCATTCTATCGATATTATTTTCTCTGATTTTGGTTTTCCGGATATGATACTCGAGTGTCCTTCGAATTCCATGGCGTTACCCATGGTCTTACGAACTCGACTACATAGCGTAATTCGTAAGGCAGTGATTGCTTAAAAGGTACGGATGTTTCCTGGGGGATCCAGGCGTAACCATTGTGTATCTGCGATCTATGGTCGTGTTAGTGGCGTAATCCGCAAGGCAGAGATTGCTTAAGGGGTATGGATGTTTCCTGGGGGATCCAGGCGTAACCATTTTTATGTATCCTGCGGTCCACCGTTTTGTTGCATGGCGAAATTCGCAAGGCAGTGAATGCTTAAAGGGTATGGATGTTTCCTGGGGGACCCAGGCGTAACCATTGTGTATCTGCGATCCATGATTTGATTCGTTTTTGATTGGATTGTACTTTCCATATCTGTTTTTAAAAGTTTTTCCAGTATTTTCACTGGGTGTTGAAACAAGTCTACTAAGTACCTGGAGAATTCTAGTTTTGCGCCTGATCAACGCACTACCAGAGTCTACAGGAACAAGGATAAACTTGTTGAAACATCGAGTTATAAAAGTATTTTCGAAAGGAAATTTGTTTCGACTATAAAGGTATTTTATTATAAAAGTATTTCCAATAAAGAAATTTTGAATTAATATTTGAAATTGAAATCCTAATGGTTTGAATAAATTATTCATGCCCGATACTAATCTTTTGAATCTATCTTATCTGCTCAGCTTTATTTATTCACCTATATTCTGTTTTTCCAAGTCCCTCTTCTCCTTGTTGACTATATCCCTTTAAATATTGTTTATTTATATACTATATGGTTTAATAGAAATTTTAGTGTTATAAATATTTTGAGCTATTAATTAAATACAACATATTTAAAGAAATGATTATTGATTTATTAATAATGTTGAAAAGTATCTTGAGATAAATTAATAAATTTATAAATTATGGATTTAATTTTTTTCAAATAGCTTCTTTGTAAATATAAGTAATAATGTAAATAATTGTTTTCAAATAGTTTTCATATAATTATAAAGGTGTCATTTAAACATATAAATGGTATTTATAAAGGAAGAAAGAAATTTTACAAATGTGTTTTGAAAAAGTATTAGATTATAAAAAAATAATTGATTTGCAAATGAAGTTTTCAAATGAATATTTCAAGTAAAATTTATATAGTTTTAAATTAATTGTTTAATCTTAACTTTCAATCTATTTTTCTTTCTGGTTGTTCTATTCTCCTACCTCCTTCCTTTTCGAGGACGAAAAGTTTTGAGTGGGGGAGAGTGTAACAACCCGTAAAATTTAATGGTTTTAAAAGTATATTTAACTGGAAATTTGTGAAATTTTAAACAGTAAAAATTGTAATTAAAAAATTATTATTTGGAATACGTCTATTTTAATATAGCGACTGGTAAATTTTCATCTGATAATATTGAAGTTTATTTTCCTGTGAAATTTCATTTCAAATCAAACCGGTTAATAACAGTGAATTTAAAAGTTTTCCGAAACCAAATTATGTCAACAGGAGAAATTTTATTCAGATCATTCTGAATCAGACTGCGAAATTCGTTTTTCCAAATTTGGACTTCTACTGCTCCGTTTATCTTAATTCTGACCAAATAGCAGCATTTTCGGTACCGGTTATCGATTTTTGATCCGATGATCGTACCACCAATATCTGTATACCGTTTTGATCGTCTTATCTCGTTGATCTCCACAGTATATTCATTTCTGTATTTTGAGGTCCGGTACGCGACGGAAACAATAAAACTGTGTGTCGTATCGGTACCGAAATGGAGACTTTTAACTTACCGTGCCTTTTCAAAATTCAAACGTGATGTCCAATCAATCAAGCAATTAATTGCTTTAAATCTTTTAGTTGAATCAATGTGAGCTGTTGACGTTTCCTTTCCTCTCCCATTGTTTATTTTTTGGTACGTTTCACATTCTTTTCTCTGCCTTTTCCTTTATTATATTCATAGAAGACTATTTTAGATCTGCATTTTCTTTCTCTTCCAATCTCGTACCATTCCACAACCCATCCCAACAGCTATTCACCATTCCTCTTTCCTATTCAAACCTCCACGTCCACCTGTCACGGCCTCCACCCCTCAACCTTTCACTAGCCATCCAAGTAGGCAACCCCTCTATCTCATCCTTCCCATCAGCTCCGAACCTTTTCCTCCCTAGGCTGAGCCTTCACCACTGACTTCCAATAGCCGAGCCAACCGCGACAACACCCACCCATATTCCATTCAACCCCGCTTTCCACCACCTCGTACACGCGCAGCAGCCACCGCCTTCCTTCACGCGATCCACCCAAATCCGCACCCCCTCTCTCTTCCGCTTCGGCAACCACAGCCCGGCCTCTGCCACCACCCTCAGCCACGACAACCCTCTACGACCTCCGACTCCTCTCTGGCCAAGACCCGGCCTTCACCTCGTCTTCCATCGTTTGTACATAGGTAAGAGTGTAGGTATTGTGACTAATAAGTTATGTATTCTATTAGTTGCTGTGAAAGAAAGGAATTAGAGTAATATATGATACTGTATTCTATTAGTTGCATGCGTAAAAGTGGTTTACATATATATGTTCATTTATATATAGGGTCGGCTGCATCTATTGGTTTATTTGTTTTGTATATATATACATTTCGTATATAATACACAAGCTACTTTATATGTTTGGTCAATATATATGTTAAGTTTATAAAGTATTATATTATATTTTATCATGTTATAAGTTTCGGCTGTGGTTATATATTGTATTTTATATTATACTAAGAAATATATATATGTAAAAGCAGTTTTTGCATATTTTTGAGAAAACCTGTAGCTTCTGTTATACATATAATAATACTTTATATTTTTATTTACAGGCTGAATATTATAATTTGTGATATGTTTGTTTATACAATAAAGCTATGATATAGCATATAACCTGTAGTGTATGTATGTCACAGCAATTTTGTTTTAAAAGTATGTCATACAATATTGATTTTTAATTATAACAAACGTGTGTGTTTAGTTTTCAATTGTATATCGTACATATTGGGATTCAATATTTGTTTTGAAATTTATACATAGTTTTTTTGTATATGTTTAAAAATTTATTCTATAAACATGTGTATATAATAAAGATATTTTGTTTTGTTTATGATCTGCATGTACATATCATTGTCTGCATAGTGTATTTGTTTTAACTATTGATCTTAAACTATATACATATACAGTTATTCCAATTTTGAAACATATATAGACCTTAAACTAAAATTTTGTATATATAAGTCTATCTAAGTTATTTATATCTTGAGACTTAATTTGTTTTAAGTATAATAAGTCGAATCATATATATATATATATATATCTATTCTAATGTTTGTGGTCTTGATTTTCATAAAGTAATAATAATAATACAATATACATTTTGTTCTGTTATATCAAAACTGATTTTTGATCTTTGATTTCCAATTTATCAGTTGTCCGTCGGATTCGTGCCAATCTTGCTTTGCTTCGAAAATCGTGCTTGAATCCGTAGCCTATTTCTTTGTCTATCCTCTTTAGCCTCGAAAGGTGAGCAATCACTCACGATTAACGTTCTTTTATTTTTTTTAAATTTGATTTCAATTGAAATATGCTGCTGTAGTTATTCACATTGTTATATATTACTATTATTTGTATCTGTTCACCTGTGACATCTGACACCAGTATCTAGTATTATATGCCGGTTATTCTATTATTTGTATCTGTTCACCTGTGACATCTGACACCAGTATCTAGTATTATATGCCTGTTATTACTATTATTTATATCTGTTCACCTGTGACATCTGACACCCGTATCTGTTATTTATACTGATGATATATGCCTGCTGTTATATATATTTTTAGTATCTGTTATCACTCTGCAAGTTCCCTGTTAGTATAGAATTCACTATGGGTTGAAATGATACATACCCGAACGGACTTTAGAATAGGAGAATTTCGTTATAGGTTGAAATGATAAACCCAAGCGATTTTCATTTGAATTGAAATTGGGATTACGGGTCGAAATGATATCTACCCGTATATATTTAAATTTCGGATTGAAATGATAAATATCCGTATCACTTAACCATATGATAGATATATATACAGACGCCGTTGGTCCATATATATAAATATTTTGAAATTGAATTCTATGGTTTTGGAAAGAAATATATGGTTTTAACAAATGTTGATTCTTAAATTTTATATATAAACGGTAATGATATATATAGATTTAATAATGATATTTAATTTAATTTAGATGGATTTAATACATATAATATGTTTAGTATAAAATTTATATTTCAAAATAGATTTTTGGTAAAATTTGAATAAGCTAAGGTTGGAAAGATAATTTGAATTTAGTAAAGAATTTTATTTAATTAAACCAATTTAAAACTTATTGAAATTGGAATTTAAGATATGATTTATAACTTGAGTTTGATTTAAATAATTTAATGAATATTTCTTGTTTAAATAAATTTAAGGAAATATTTAGTAAAAATGAAATTTAAGGCTAGTTAAATGATATTGAATTTATTAAGTGAATATTCCCTGATCAAATAATAATAAAGTTAAAACAAGTGATATATGAAATTGTTAAATCTAACTTTGAAAATGTTGAATATTAAAACTTTGAAATATATTGGAAAATGAATAGTATATTTAGAACTAAATCAAATTGAAAAATTGAGCTTTGAATAAATTTGAATTTGGAATTTGAAGTTGATTTGAATCGATTTGCAAGACTTGAGAAAATTAAATGCTTTACTTTATAAATTAATCTATATATATAAAAATTTGGAAATAGATATATTTGAAATGAAAATGATATCTTGATTTTGAAGTATAAATAAATTTGAATGACCACGGTGTTAATATATATATTTCCACCTTGTAGATAGTTCTGAAGATCCTTAGAGGATGGTTATCCCAAACATCCTTTAAGTTACTTGTATTTCAGTTGATATTTCACTTGAGTTGGATTTATTAGTATAAGAATGTTAATCCTGACTCGAGTGTTTTGTGTTTTGCTTTACGCTCGGGTCAGACCGAGTGATACAGCATTTGAGACTCACCCTTGGAGTTTGGAGCTTCCTTTGGAGATCCAACTATCGCCTCAGCTTTCAGCTTTTCTAGTTGATTTGTTCAGAGAAGTCATCTGTTGCACTGAAGACTTCACTGTATTTGGGATATTCTGTTGTATTTTATTTTTAACTCTGATGTTCATATAGTAGCTTCATGAACTACTATTTTATCTATTCCGCTGCGTATTATTGTATTACTCTGTGTCTGTGATTCTGTGTTTGATTTATTTACTGCATATGCTGAGTTTTGCCAAATTTAAAGAACAATCTGATATTTTGAATTATTCAAGTCCGACATGTGTGGATTTATTGTCGATTTGAATGGTCCAGAATAACGGGTCGTTACACCAAAAGTCTATTTCGCTTATGAAATTACCCTCTAGAATGGAACCCCTTCCCTCATATAATGTTTATTTATCAAATTTGGTAAAAATACCTTGGATCAATCAACTTCCCAACCACCTCAAGCTCAAACCTCTCAAGAACAAATGCATGGTCAAACAAGTCATGGAATTGTCGAAGAAGTTAATTGGTCTTCGGATAGCTAGTGACAATGAAGTTTCTTTGGTTCAACCTTCCAGAACCATCAATGCCACAACAGCTATTCTCCGCAACCAAGAAATTCTTTTCAAACAACAAAAAAAAATGATGAAATGTCAAAAACTTTTGGGAATTTGCTAGGTAAAATTTGGAAAAAAGTTTCTTCATGCTCAAGCTCATCCTTATCTGAGGCTGAATCTTAGGATTTTTCAACTCTCTCCTTATGATTCAGTAGTGTTATCATTCAAAAACTATCATTTTGTTTTGTGTTGTTTATGTTATGTTGGTATGTAACTTAATTTGTGATGTTATGCGACCTTCTGTATGTGAAAACTTCTATTTGATGTTATGTGACTTTATGTGAAAACTTTTATATGATATTATGTATGTAACCAATTTGTAATGTATGTTGGTTAGTGAGTATTCATTGTGTTTACTTCTCTTTGTTGATGCCAAAGTGGGAGAATCATATAGATAGGGGGAACATGAATTTAGTGATAGAGTTAGGGGTATGCCCTAGGGGCAATTATGTAATTTGTTACATATATCTAACCTATTGAACAATCTTGTTCATAATAAAGGTGTTTCTTCCTATTATATACTTGATATAATATGGTTATAGTAATTAATTAATTAAATTAAAAGTATATTTAATAGAAAATCCATAAATGACATATTTTATGATAGTAGTTACAAAGTGTTGTAACCGTGAGTAATTTATCACAATAAAACAAATATACCATTTTAAATGTTCCTAGTCAAGATGCATCAAGACTGGATATCGATGTATCCGTTGAGACTAGAGTATGTAACGCTCTCCGAATGTTGGGCGGTGTATTACTCATGGCTGCTAGGGGCACCTAGGGGTTACGTACTGATAGTTATTGGATAACTATGAAACGACTCACTCGATAGTTTTTTGTTGGTTAATATAACTAAGGTCAAACAAAAAATATCGATGTGACTGATTTACACAGTTCTCTCGACTTGAGAATATTGTGGATCTTTAATATGAAAGCTTCACTTTAATTATAGTTAAATCATGGCATGGCATTCCATCGAGTGACTACAGTTAGGTCGAGAAGTATTGGAAGTGAAGCACTATTCAAGAGAGGATTCGTCTCCTTAGTTATATAAGGTTAGTATCATGGCCAACTCAAGTCAACTTAAAGTCAATGTCTCTGGCCAGAGCATTTTGGTTAATAATAATTATTATTATTGAACCAAAGACTTTGTATTTGGACTATAAAGTTGAATGTGGATGATATAGGAATTTTGACCATAACCAAATTCCATAAATCCAAAGTGATATAGTTTTGACGAAGAGAATTGGTGTAAATAATTGTCACTATTAGGTACCGCTTATAATAAGTAAAATTGGATTTTACCAAAAGATGTGTAAGAGATGAATTCAACCAAAATGTCACACCACCTGTTAAGTGACGTGTGAACGTTAATATTTGGATTGTTTAATATTAATCGTCGACTGAATTTACTACTTAGAGTCGCACAACCATAATAATGAATTCTCCAAAAAACCACATGATTTAATTAATTTATAAAAAGTTGTAAATTAATTAAATTAATTAGTATTTGAGAAATATTAATTATTATTTATTTTATTTGATGTTTGGGAGTTATTTGTAATTATTTGAATGCATTTATTAAAGTTATATTTGCGCACATTGACATATGATATCATTATAATTAAATAAAAGATAATTACATGCATTTATTTATGGAATCTTATGTCATTTGATGGCACGTAATTTTCAGCCATACCCTGTAAAGAAATAGGAGTGAAAAGAGAAAGTTAATCAAGAGAATTAATTAGAGAAGTTTTAATTAAAGAATGGGAAAGGTTTCCTTCTTTCAAATAAAACATATTCTCTAATTAATTCTGGACGTACAATTGAGTTTCTCATTTTTATTTCTTCTTTCTGTAACTTTTCTGGTTCTCTCCTTCTCTAATGGCTGAAAATATGAGATCTTCCATGGCTTCAATTATTCCTAAAATCAAATACAAATAAAATCAATTATGAAAAGTGGTTTATTCCTCTTGATCCTTGCAACATCTGGAGGCTGATTTCTGAATCTAGGAGATTTGATTCATCATTCAACGTACGATTCATTGGCTACATCTACAGGAAAAATTCAATGTTTAAAGGTGTACTTCAAGGTTTTGGAATTAAGGTATGATCTTTTTATTATAATAAATTTGATATAATGTTTTAATGAACAAAACTGAACATCTTAATTTACATGTGTATAATATTGTCTCATTTGATTTGAAAATGGTTTATGTATTTCAAATTGTTTATTATTAGGCCTATCAATGGGTCGGGTCGGGTTGGGTCGGGTTCAGGTCGGGTCAACTCGGGTGTAGGTTGATTTTTAAATAGGTCGGGTCAACCCGTTTATTAAACGGGCGGGTTTCGGGTTGACCTGATTACATATCAGGTGGGTTTCGGGTTGATTCGCGTAACCCATTAAGAAAAATATTTGTATAAAGAAATGGAAATGGGCATGAAAATGTGGGAAGTTGTTAAATGTGAATGTGTAGGAATAAGTGAATGACAACAATACCCTTCTTTTGCAAGCTAAGATGAGAATTTTAGAGCAAAAGAAGGGTATTGTTGTCATTCTTTTATTGCAAGCTAAGATGGGTATGAAAATTTGGAAAGCTGTTACGTGGGAATGGGCATGAAAACGTGTGAATGGGCATGAAAACGTAGGAGGTTGTTAAGTGCAATGTGTAGGAATAAGTGAATAACAACAATACCATTCTTGTGCAAGATAAAATGAGAATTTTACAACAATACCGAGCCCATAAATGGGTTAGTCGGGTCAAATTCGGGTTCACAGGTCAACCCTAAACCCACCCGTTTATTAAACGGGTTCTGACGGGTTGACCCGAAAATGACCCGCCCTTTTAAACGTGTTGGGTGAACCCGCTAATTTCCGTGCGGGTTTCGGGTCGTGCTGGAAATTGACAGTCCTATTTAATATATGAATTGATTGTTTTTTTATTTGGATAAATCAAAACTGAAACTTGTATATGATTATAAAATATTTCAATTTTAGATCTATGTTTAATCATTCAAATCAAAACGTAATTTTTTTGATTTGAATGTTTACATGTTCTTATTGTTTGCATTTTTCTGTAATAGAAACTTACATATGATTAAATGATGTTTTGATAATAAATTGATTACAATTAATTTTTGAATTTGTTACTCTATTTGACATCACAGTTATCCTTCTTTAACTATTCAAAGGATCTTAACATATTGCTTAGTTCAATATGTAATTGTTTTATAATTATTTATTCATATAGGTTGAATCTCTTTAGGTTTGAAAGTTTATTTGTTCTTATTATCTGCATCTTATTATAATTGAAACCCACACATGATTAAATGAATAAATTGATTACAATAAAATTATAAATTTGTTACCCTATTTGACATGATTAATATCTTTCTTTAAGTATTCAAAGGATTATTAATATATTGCTCAGTTTAGTATGTTTCACTTTTGTTTAATTTTTTTTTATTCAGATAGGTTGAATCTCTTTAGATTTGAAAGTTTATTTGTTCTTATTACATGTATTTTATTGTAATTGAAACCCACACATGATTAAAGGATGTTTTAATAATATTGATTACAATAAACTTATAAATTTATTACCCTATTTGACATGACTAATACTTTTTAAGTATTCAAAGGATTGTTAATATATTGCTCAGTTGAGTATGTTTCACTTTTGTAAAAGAAATTCATATAGGTTGAATCTCTCGATTTAATTGTATATATATATATATATATTGTTAACTAATTTAAGTTTATATAAGTTCATAAATACATCAAATAATTTAAATGTTATATGGTTTATTTTGAATTAATTAAGAAGTTTTGGGTTAATCTTTATATAGAAATAATTATATATATATGTACATATAAAACTTAATGTTTATATTTTAAATTGTATAGTTTAAATGCTTTATTAATATCAAACAATTTTAAATGGGGTAGTAGTTTATGCATAGGAATTATTTTTGGTTATTCCTAATCTTATGTCATAATGATTCATTGATTTCTAATTGAATGCTGCATAAATCAAGTTTGTCAAAAAGGGGAAGATGAATCATTCATCTTTGTCATCTTTTATTTCTTTCCTTTTGTCCCTTATGTGATTGCTTTTAAACTTATTCTTATTTATTCATATACATCATGTTATCAATTGATCATACTTGCCTTATGGTTAACTATTCTGTCACACAATTAAGGAATGCATATATTTGATATATTCAAACCTTATTTTTATATCCCATTCTTTATTGTTTTAGAATAAAATTAATAAAACAAAATATGGTATTAAATAAATACTGATTTTATTTAAAATAAATTTAGATAAGATCTAAATATATTTAGACTTCATAGGCCCGTTAATGATTCAAAATGGTAAATTTTTTAAAATTCACTCATTTCTTCCGCTTCGGGCTGGCCCAGTTCTAACATTTAGGGAAAGCAAAATCAATATTTTTAAATTTAAACTTTGATAGTTATCATCATCAAAAATGGGGAGATTGCTAGAACATTAGGTCTCTATTAGTGATAACAACTATATACTACACATATATACTATATCATGATATCAGGTTATCATTCAAGAAGACAAAACGCAAGGCAAAAAGCAAGAAAAATCATCTATAAGTCAAAGAAGTCAAAACACTGGAGCTTCAAGATTAATAGTATGTATATGATCTTAGATTGAATTGTAAAATCTCCTTGATAGTTCATATACACACACACACACAAAAAAAACAAATATAAAGATATTATAGAGATTTGAATTTGATAATGTCAAAATAATTATATAAATTGAACTTACACTGTTCAGTCGACTGAAATTGGTTTCGGTCGACTGAAACTGTGCTAACCAATTTTTTTATAATTCAAATTTTTGCCGTGAAAATTTAAACGTTCATACTCAATAGACTGACGTATTCGCTCAGTAGACTGAGATGCTGCAACGACCATATTTTTTGAAAAGTCATCTTCAAGAGTTGCAACTTTTTTGAACAATTTTTTCAATTCTGAAAGGACTTCTTGAAGATTGACAACTCTTGATTGTCTCTCTTCAATATTTATAAATAGCACAACAACTCATACTTAGAACTTAACTTTCTACTCTGATTTCTATTGATTCTATTCTCTTGTGCTATTCTAAGCATTTGTACTTTCAACTCTATTATTTAATTTGCTATTATTCCAATAATTACTGTGCACTCACTTCGAATCATCAAGGAGATTATAGGAACCGTTGTACTATCAAGTCAAAATCAGTGTTAGACGAACATAAGATTGTCAAGTTAGAATTGTATTTATCAAAGGAAAGAATAAATATGAGAGGTGCTAGATTGGTTAAGTTGTAAACCTATTCCTTTGCGTCAAGCGGGAGATTTACTAAGGAAATACCTAAGAGGTGCTTAGGGACTGAACGTAGGAGAGGTGCTCTGAACCAGTATAAATCTCGGTGTGTACATTTACTTACTGCTTTATTATTTCATAGTATAAATTAGTATATATACTTGTTTTATTAGCCATACACAATCATCTAGTTCTTTCATATGCGTTGTGATAGTAGTTACATTGTGTTGTAATCATGAGTGATTTATCATAATAAAATAAATATATCATTTTAAATATTTCTAGTCAATACGTATCGAGACTGGATATCAATACATTTGTTGAGACTAAGTTACGTAACGCTCTCCAAACATTGGGCAGTGTACTACTCATGGCCACTGGGGCACTAAGGTGTTACGCACTAACAGTTATTAGATAACTATGGAATGACTGACTCGATAGTTTCCTGTCGGTTAATATAACTAAGGTTAAACAGAAAATATTAATGTGATAATTTTACACAATCTCTCGACTTGAGAATAACGTCGAGCTCTAATATGGAAACTCTTCTTTGATTATAGTTAAATCATGGCACGACATCCACCGAACGACTATAGTTAGGTCAAGTGGAAGCATTGAAAGCGAAAAACTATTCAAGAGAGAATTCATCTCTTCGGTTATATATGGTTGGTATCATGGGGTCAACTTAAGTCAACTTAAGTTGACTCAAAGTTAAAGTCATTGGTCGGAGCAGTATGGTTAATAATAATTGTTGTCATTGAACCATGAATTTTGTTTTTGTACATACAATGTTGAACGTGGACGATATTGGAATTTTGACATCTACCAAATTCCATATGTCCGAGTATGATATAGTTTTGATGAAGAGAATTGGTGTAAATAATTGTCGCTACTGGGTAATGCTTATAGTAAAGATGTATAAGCGATAAATTCGGCCAAAATATCACACCACCAACTAAGGTGATATGTGAACGTTATGTTTGAATTCTTCAACATTAATCGCTTACCGAATTTATACCTTTAAGTCATACAACTGTATTTGTGAATTCTTCGAAAAACCACATGATCTCATTAGTTTATAAAACATCGTAAGTTAATTAAAGTAATTAATATTTGAGAAATATTAATTACTATTTAATTTTTTTGATGATTGGGAGTTATTTGGAATATTAAAATGCATATATAAAAGTTATATTTGCACGTATCGATATACGATATTGTGTATTTTCAAAAAAGTTTAAATAAAAGGTAATCGCATGAAAAGATCTATGAAAATCTTGTACTTTTTGATAGCCGGTAATTTTAGCCATACCCACATGAGTATAAGCATTGTATGGTTGTTGATTTTGATATAAATCTTTTCATCATTGTACACATTTTAAAAAATTATTATTATATATAAGTGAATTTTATGCAAAATGTCACATGTCCCTTTTTAAACTTTTTTTTATAATAACAGTGATACTAATTGAAGCAGACAACTCATTATAATGTGTCGGGGCTTGAACTCATAACCTCTAGAACCTTTGTCTAAAGCGTCATACCTCTAATCACTTGAGTAGAGGTCCTTGACCTTTTAAACTTTTTATTAAGGTAGAATTTTACTAACCATAAGTTTCAAATATATGCACATACATAATTGCATACCCTTTTGACTTAAAGTGAATAAAATATATTTTTATATGTAACCATTAATTTAGTTTCAAAATCTTATCAAATTAGATATTGTTTGATTTCATAGTGCGTAAATTGATCAATCTTCATTTTAATACACATGCACACACACATATATATGTACATATGTGTGTGTAAGACCCACATAAATGAATATATTTTATTAGTCAAAATTTTGGAGAACAAAGACATGTGTAAATTCAGTAGTAAATATCATTAATATGTCAATTAATCTAATTAAAGAGAGTGAGAAATGAAATGTTTCTTTCTCTACATTTATAATCTCTTCCCTTAATTAATTATTTGTGTTAAGAAGAAGAAACAAAAGGTTTCTTTTTCTAAACTTTTACATGTTTATATAATTATAGACACACACATACACACTGCTTATATGCTGCTCTTACTAGTCAAACACATGAATGTATTTGATACGCTCATTATATTACATATTTATTTAAATTAAATTTAAGATTCCTTTTAAACATATTAAATAAATAAAATATGATTTTATTAAAAGATATTATTAGATTGGATCTAATAATCTTTTAAACTTCATAGGCCCGGTAGATCTAAAATAGTTTTTTTTTGAAATCTATCTATTTCACCCGCTTCTGACCGACCTGGTTCCAACAAAAATCAAAGTAAAATATTAAAAAAATTCAAAAGAATGTGAAAAACACTCAACCTTTTCGAGAAGTTTTAAAATAGTAGAAAATAAAAAGTCTGGCAAAACAATGATTTGGGGTTCCATTATCATCCCCTTTTGGAATAATAACTAAAAAAACTAATAAATTTAATCATTATTTCACGATGAAATTAGCCTTTTGCTTTTCTTACCTATAAATCTTCATTGATAACTAGAATAGAGTAACAATTTTTTGGTCCGAACGTGAAATTTAGAAAATACCATTACCATACACAAATGAGGACCAAGAGATTACAATTTCGAAACCCGCTTATTGCAAAGATTAACCTATATTATTATTTGAAATGTTTGGAATATGATTACCCGTTATTATATGTGTGTATGTGCGTGCGCATGAGTGTGTATTAGTATTTCTACATTATTTAATCTAAAGTTCGGCATTTTGAAACCATTGGAGTCTTGCCATCGCTATCTTTAGCTTTTATGTATATATAGGTTGCGTAGGCTCTTCGCATACCCGTCCTATTTTTATCGAAAAAATACATTTTGAAATCATTTCCGACAACATTTTTCTGTAAAAAAATTATCAAACTAAAAACAACTAAAAACACATGTAAATGTTTTAAATTATTTCAGGCAAATATATATTTTGTTTTAATGTAATTCTTGTATGCACGCTCGATACACGTGTCAAAGTACTCACAACTAGGCCTGTTAATGGTACGAGTTTTGGCCCAAACCCGACCCGAACCAGCCCTATTAATGCAGGTATGAGTTTAGCTCTGACTACATAGGTCCGAAAAGTCGGGTGCGGTTTGATCACAACCCGATCCTGTTTGGATCCGACCCGATTATTAGTTTTCTGTAGTACCAAAACTTATGTGTGTATGATATTTGTTTACCATTTTGTCTGTATACATGTAGATATCTTTGCATGCTTTATTTGTGAACTTGGCTTCGTTACTACACTTTATATATTAACATTGCTTATGTATAATTTTTACAAAAATTGCAAGTTTAAACTATGGTTTTAGCAAAAATATTATGAGTTGGATATAAGGGTATTACCCAACAAGCTTGAAAAGCCCGATGAGCCGGGCTTGAGTACTAGGTTTGAAATACCCAACGGTTTCGAACCAGGTACGTGTTTTGATTATCGTAACTGAGCTCGGGTCCGTTTTTAAGATACCCAGATCAAACCTGCACGTTGGCAGACTTAGTTACAATTTAATATGAAATATTTACATTCTCTTTGATCTCATTTGTAAATAATTTCCAGTTGAATTAGTTTTTGCTTTTATATTTAGTAAACAATGACAAACATAAGCTAGTCCAGTAAAATGAAAATTGTTAAGTTAAATAGTCTGATTAGCATTGTAATTACATCACAATACTCTTTAAAAATATTTTAGAATGTGCAGTAATCCTTTGTTACTACTATATGTGTGTAAATTGTAAAAAAAAAGGAGAGAAAACAATTGTTACAGGGATATATAGTACAGTTATATTAAAATTCTGTACAAGTTTTACATGAAGTGAACCGATGATGTTGTATTGTGATATAAAAATTAACATTTAAGCTTTTAAATTATAAACGGTAACGTTTACCTTTCACTCATAGAGCGAGAACCTTTTGTACTATTTATCATCTTTCACAAACATATCATTTGCATGATTTATTTTGTATTTTATGTGCCGTTAGATCTCGTGGTTATATTATCTTTGTAGGTTTTTCAAGGCTTGTAAATTTTGTTGGGTTTAGGCCGGTTAACACATGGATTCAACCCAATGTTCCTGTATATCATAAATCTACCCCACCAGACCAGCAGCAAAACCATCTCAGTTGCCGGAACTCAAGTCGATTCCAAATCAAATCTCTACACCGATTTCCCAATTGTGAAAACCTAAAATAAATGGCGGGCAAACCAGCAGCGGCGCTGGCGGCTTACAGATCGTTAGTAAAAGCAGCGAGAAAATCTTTTGCCGGCGACACTCCTATGATCAACCAATCATTGGCCGAGATCCGCCAGAGGTTTGAAGCTAATCGGCAGGTAAATTCACCGGTGGAAGCTGATAGGTTACTGGAAGAGGCAAAGGAAGCGGCACATTTTATTAGAACTATGATTGTGCAGGCAAAATTAAATGACCGAGGCGGATACGGTAAGCATGAATATGAATTAAGATTTCTGATTTCTCTCTGTGCGCGCGCGCGCGCTTGTTTATGTTTTTTAATTTAAAAAGCTACAGTTTCCATGAAATTATCCAAATATTAATTGTATTCCACTGATTTGTTTCAATGACTGGGTGAGAAAAGATGCATTAGGATTTTTATGATATTCCCGTTCGTTGGTAAAATTGTGTCAGTTATACAATTTGATTCATGGATTTAGGTTGAAAACTGCTTGCAAAGAAAACATATATTTTTGAACCTCCAATATGTAACATATGCTCTTATCATTTTTTGAGACCATCCGTTATTCTGTGTACTTGTAGGTTAATGATTAGAATTTTGCTCTACAATAGTCCATACGTGTAAGTTCATGATTGCAAATAGAAGTCACACGATTGTAAGAATGAAAGGGACAAAGAAAGAAGTTGTTTTAAATTTGGTTGTGAGAATTTTTTTTAAACTAGTTTTCTAAATGGGTAATTGGCCTTTTTTGGACCTTGCACCCTCCAGTGACCTTGCCATTTTGCTTATTGGTCTTTGTCTTCAACTAATGTTGCTATTTGTAATGGTGGAATTATACAGCTATCATATTTCTTATTTCTAATCATAATTTATATTGATTATTTTGTTAAATATGTTGTTTCATATTATCGAAAGTTTAATTTAATTTATTTGAATAATATATTATATTTAATTAAATATTATTTTTTATTTAGTTAAATATTATGTACAATAGAAAATCTGCTATACGGAAAGAAATTTTTTACTAACACAATTTTCTTGACATACAATGCATAATGAAAAGTGCTACTACAATGCAAAATCGTAAACTACTACACTACAATGCTAAGAGTGCTACACTCTGCACCATATGTTATATCCATGACCACGATTATCTTGATCGCCAGTGGAAATCCTTGGTCATCTTGCATAATCGTAAGATGATCTACGTTTTCTTGATTTGCGAGTGCTCGTGCAGCTACCACATAATTCAGGCCTGTAATCTATGCTTCGATCTAAATAGCAAGCTATTGAGGATTGTGATACATGGCAAATGAAGCAAGGTGAGTATGAGTAGAGAAAAAGAAGCTCAACTGAGATTCGTTTCTACCGAAATCGAAATGCTACAGCATGGGCAGTATGAGTTGGGACAGTAGAAGCAGGAGCAGCAATAGGACCAGGAGCAGCAGCAGCAGTAGGAGCACAAGCAGGAGGAGGAGGAGGAGGAGCAGCAGCCTATGACAACACAAACTGAAAGGCCGAAACTGAACTAAGATCCCACTGCATTAGCATAGTGTAATTTGGGTGGTACCTGTGTCTCCAGCAACTACTGCCTTTACATCTACAATGTTGTTATACGGCAATACAACATTCATGCCATGCACTACACGGTCTTACAATCATGCATTCAGATAAACGTTCAACCAGGCCTGGTCCATGGGCTAGACAAATTAGGTCTTGGGTTTGAGCAACCTCCCTCAAAGGAATCCCCTTCCGAATTTCATGTGTATGTGCATGCATGTGTGTGTGTGTGTATATGTGTGTTTATATACGTACACATATATACATATAAAACACACATATACATATAAACAGGTTGCGCTTTTCAATGTTTTATTGCAGAACTTACCTGTTAGAGCATTGTCTTCTTGATGAAGGCTCCATGGGTTCATAGTTATCAAAGCACAAAATGACACAAAGCCTCCTTGTATGGCACGGTGTATTGCCATTTTGATTGCAGTGCATGTACTAGAAATATTATATATTTTTTGTACACGTAATTAATTAAATAAGACTAATATGAATTATATTTTTTTACCAATAGATATAAAACAAATTTCCTTTATCATCTCACATAAACATCATTAAATATAATGTCATAAACATAGAAATTTGTTTAATTATATCACA
Organism: Allium fistulosum; assembly: GCA_030737815.1. Lineage (NCBI taxonomy): Eukaryota > Viridiplantae > Streptophyta > Magnoliopsida > Asparagales > Amaryllidaceae > Allium > Allium fistulosum. Next base: position 259,431,493 of record CM060908.1, on the reverse strand, counting down.
TCGTTCTATGTTTTAATCATTTGTTTAGAAATCAAATTTCAACTTAAAAACTTATAGCTATTGTTTATCATAAAATTTTATGTATAAGCTTATAGTTTATTTTGTATGCCTTAAGTGAGTGACAAAAAAAAGATATACGATATTTCATGGTATTTTGCTTTGTACGATGTTATTTTCAGTAAATTTATATTGTTTGCTTTTACCCTGATATGTTTATTTCATAATCCATTTTTACATCATGTTTATTTGAACACTTATTTAGTATATTTTAATCAAATACAACTACAAAAGTCTATTTTGATCTTAAATCAATTTATCATATTATTGTATGAATAAACATGTAATACAATTAAACATCAATATTATTGTGTGCATACGCGATCAGTATTATATTAGAACTTCAAAAATATTATGTTTAAAAGGATTAGCTTTTTCATATTAATAACTACACGTAAAAAAAAGGAGGAAAAAGACATCGTTTAAAACATAAAAGCAGATCGTGAAAAAAGAAACAGTTTTCTTTTTCTTTTCTTTTTTAATAAAAACAGCGAAAATCAAAATGGTGCCCTTTTTGCGCCGTGCGCCATATGTGGTGTTTTGTGTGTCTTTTCATGTGCACCGTGCCATGGAGCCAAAAGACAATCACTTCACTGACCCTTGCGCCATGGCGCATGCCATGGCATGGTTTTCATGACTATGCATGAGCACACTTCCTAATTTTAAAATTTCATTTTCATTATTCTTTCTTTATTTCCACATTCTTATTTTTTGCACTTCCATTTCATCAAATCTCAGCGACACCTTCATGCACGTTTTTATGGATCTTTCCATAAATAACCATAGGTGCAAACTTTATTCCACCTAAACCTTTCTATATAATATTGTATTTAATAAGGTGTGTGTAGTTTTATTACATTATATCCTCATAAACTCTTTATTGTCAATGGAGTTGATATAGAAAATAATTCTATTGCACTAATTTTTATTATCTCTAAACCGCTATTTTTTTGCCTAACTTAGCATTATAGTTATGTTTGTTTACGTTCTTTGTCAAAATGTATAATAATAAACATCAAGACTTTTCAAATTAGTGAAAAAAATAGTTTGTATAGGCAACTAGATTTACTGGAAAGTCCCTACAACAATGAGATATTGCCACAATCTCAGTGCAGATAACACCTATAAAAATAATAATTTAAATTTTATTATCATATAGAGAAAAGGGTTCTGCTGTACCACTTCTCATCTACATCCCTACAATTTTTAGATCTACATAATTTGAAATCCTGTGAAAATTTGTAGATATATCCTTGAATCTTGGCAGTTGGTGAGATCAACATCATCCATTGTTTCTCACGTTGTGTCCCACTCTTGTTTTCGCACGCTGCAGTACCGTGTCCCACATGCGATAGAGATTGTCATACTTGTTTTACTGTTAAATGAGAACAACTCATGTTTGCAGCGTGGAAAAGTAGCATGCAGTGTGGTAAACTGTAGTGGAGAGTGTTGGTGTGAATCCATGGACGGTCCAAGACTTCGGGTTGCTTGAGACGAATGCAATTTATATTGTCTTTTATAAGAACTCAATTCTATATCAATTTTATAGTTATATTGTTTATTTTTTCAGGTTAGAAAACCAAAATGGTTTAGGAGTACACAACAGATTACGACCAAATTATGAACTTTGTGAAATCTTACAACGAAAAAGCAATAATCAAGCATCCAAGAGAACCAATTTATTTTGAAATCTTACTACAACAACTACTACTAAGTCATTATTCCCAAACAAGTTGGGGTCGACTAGAGATGAAATCCAAAACTAAATGACAAAATCAATTTAAAGTAATAATAACAATAATACTAATAGTAATAAATCATGATAATAATAAAAAAATAAAGTAAAACAATTAAAGAAGAAATAATAATAATAATAGTAAATAAGTAAAAATAAAAATAAAGATAAAAATAAAAATAAGGATAAAAACAAATATACAAATAAATTAAAAAAACCATAATAATAATAGTAGTAGTAGTCATAATAATGGTACCAATAGTAGTAGAGACCGAAGGTCAAACACTACGTTTTATGCTCCTATTTACTAGTCCTGTAATCTAAAACTTACAACACTATCCGTAAACCAACCCTAAGCAAAAAATTCCTAGCTCATGGTTCTGGTACATGGATCGCTAACTTCCACGCGTTTCTATCCACCACCAGCTTTTCGGATATATTTCAATCCTTCAAGTTTCTTTTTACTGCTTCCTTCCATGTCAACCTTGGTCGACCTATACGTCTCTTTAAGCATTCAATGTGGTCTATAATTGCAACACGCAAAGGTGCCTTGGGAGGCATCTGTTTGAAATCTTTCGCTTAAATAAAATTCACAGAACCTTCTTATAGAACAAACAAACTCAATTATTCAAGAAAACATGGGTCTGTTAATCTAAACGTCTAACAATGAGAAATCGGTACCAACCTATTAGATTAGCCTTCAACTAATGCAACCTTACCAACCAGACAAATCATTACCTTTAAAACTTAATCTAAAATTACCATATTACCACACAATTAAAGGGATATGAAGCAAACATGGATATTGGATGCATAGGACAACAGGGAAGGCAAGACATAACGGTCAAACAGCGATGGAAAGGGAGACCACAGAACAACAAGGAAGTGGTGATCGGAGAAGCAGGTGTAGCAACACATTGATGATGGACATGCAATGGAATGATGCTGGGTAGCAGCACGAAGGCATAGGAGGGGAAAAATAGAATTTACTGTGATTTTTATTTCAAATCCCAATTTGTTCTTACCTGTATGTGGGTGTAACCCAAGGCAATGGCCTAGCGGGCCTAGCCAAACAACCGGGCCTGATCTCATTTAGTTCAGATTCCTATACGTAATTAACTTGTACAGATAGGAAGATTGAGAATGCATTGATGATTGGGAGGAAGAAAATTGAAGAAAATGAATAAGAATGATGGAGCTCAAAAAGTTGATTATGAAGAAGTTGGATGGGTGGAAAACATAAACTGATTTATTTATGAAGCAATACGATAATTTTGCCAAGCTTACGATCAGCATAAGCTTACTTATGTCAGATTTATGTTTACGGCAGATGTGAACTCTTTGGAATGTTGAATTCAACGGGGTTGATTAGACTTGACTAATGAGGTAACATCAAACTACTGACTATAGATGTTGCATTTTTGTTCAAGGAGCAGGCCCTAAATTTGTGGACATGCCTTTTCACTTATGATGGGTTTTTAGCATGAAATTCATGTTAAACATCACTCTTTGTGAAATGTGATCCAAGTTTTATATTTAAATGTAAATCAATGATAAAGTACCTTTAATTCTTAAAGCCAGTGCAAACAAGGGAAAATATCCATATAGTAGATAAATTCTTATATAATAAACAAAGCACCTATACCAAAAGGACAACACCGAGAAAAACATAATTTAACATGGTAACATTTATTGTTTAAAATATTTTTTTCTACATTCAGTTTTTAGAGATCAAATATCAACTAATTTTATTCCAAAAAATGAATAATAATGAAATAGTGGTGAGTTGGTTTAATTTACTGTTTATAGTATAGCTAGTAACAAAACTTATTATTAAAGCTACCATTGAAGCTACCTTAATGTAAATTATAGAACGCATACATTTATTCATCTCCTACTGCAGCCAATAGATATTTCACATACAAACTATAAAGCATTCAATCCCCCTCTTATAATTGACAGCATCTAACCCATATCAAAAATTATTTCAGTATAACTAATACATTACAAATATACATTCTTATAATATCATCCTCAGATATAATCTTCTCAAAAACATGAACAAACACATTCAAGTTCCAATTCCAATACATTCTAATTATGGTACAACTTCCGTAACCAACTTTATCAACTAACACATTCTTCTAAACATAGTTCCTATCAACTATCAGCTACTCCACCTGCATATGCTACACTCATTGTGGTATTATAATTGTGATAGCACCGTTTCTTTGATTGCTACAAATGAGCTATGCATTCACTGACCTATCAGTATCGATCTAATATGCACTATACAGTACCTCTACTAAACATGATAAAATATTCAATGCTATCTTAACTTTAAATTAAAAGGCATGCACAAAAAATATTTATAAGATAAGAGCACACAATCTAGAGGCATTTTCACCTATATTTAAGACCAATACAATGACAGTTTGATTATCAAATGTAATCATACACTAATCCACACCAAATAGAAACTTACTACACATAAGCGCAAAACAATATTATTCTTTTCTTAGTTGCATGAATATAAAAAAAATTCCATAATTATAAAGCAACATGTCAACATAAGCAGGGTAAAAATAAAAGTAGATGGAGATGGAAATAAATGTTACCAAATGACTATCTCGTGTAAGAACTGTATTCCATGAATTAATAAAGAAATACTTAGTTAACTCAGTCAAGTGACCATATTTAAAAAGGTCAGTACAAAAGATCATAGACTTCAATACCTTATGTAAGGGCCTTTACTTGTGAAATTATGTAGTGTGGGTAATAGACGCACGCACGCACACACCAAAAGTAAAAACCTGATGCAAATGCGCCACAACACAGCGCGCGCGCACGCACGCACACACCAAAAGTAAAAACCTGATGCAAATGCGCCACATGCACTTTGCTCACCTACGACTTAAACCGGTTGCATGCATCTCAAGGTTAACCAAAATATGATCATTTGGAAAAAAGTATTCTTTATATAAGTCATTTTGTAACAAAGTAGATAATCTTTATCAAAACTTTTCCCCTTCTTATTTTAAGTTCAAATGCAAATATGGATATAGACCTCAAGAAACCAAGAATTTAGCGAAATTGGGCTCCTCCTCTACAGAAAACAACTTAGTGTACATAGCTGTAAGTTTGGCAACAAATATAAATATGAACATTGTTAAAAACAAAATTAATGAAATGTATTTTTAGTTTCTTCCTTTTCTGATTGAATCGTTTTGCTTTGAACAAAATATGACTAATGTATAATGAGGCAACAAATTGATACAAGATCACAAATTAATTGGTGAAACTACAAACGAAACTCAATTTTAAATAGACATGAAATACATTGATTGAGAAAATTTATTCAAATAAGAAAGGATCATATCAATAAAGGATTTGAAGCAAACAAAGAGTTATTCACGAATGGATTAACATAGAAATCATACCTGATCTTTAAGAAAGGAAACTAACAGCGATTCATGTTTCCGCTTTCTTCTTCTGTATTGACTTTAAATTCAATATTCATAATTTTTTATCTAAATTCAGTTGGAACAAAACCAAATAAATCATTTTGCAAACCTAGAAACGAATCAAGCATGAACTAAACGTACAATAAAATAAGATGCAACTTCAGATTCAACATAATTTAATTTGTTCGATTTACCTTTTGTGATTAGTTGCTCCCATCCATTTTGTTCCCAACTTTGATTTAGAAATCTAAAGGGTATCAGTCTTCATAGTTATCTCAATTGTCATGATTCCTGCAAAATTCGTGTA